>VDFB02058838.1:0-85644 GCA_007258455.2 Sequoia sempervirens
GGGTGTCCCCGAAATGCTGAAGTGGTGGTGGAATAGTGAAAATAAAGCGGAGTGTTTAGCTGTTTTGGATCCTCAAGAACAAGAGGATCACCAAAGGTAGGTTTCCAAACGGTGGTGGGAGGTGGAGGATTAGTTTCAAGAGTACCCACAAGTGTATTACTTTCAAATGGTAAGGTGTGACCAAAATCTTTAACAAGGTTGGTTGCAAGACTAGGTATGTATGTTTGAATTAGTCCTTGTGATGGAGTTATTAAATCTCATGTTAAACTCTATGCTACAAATGTCAGGGAAATAGGAGCTACACTTTCAAAAAGTTGATGTTCTAAAAGTTCTTCCCTAGTGAGCTCAAATGGGTTGTTTGTGACGTCTTCGATTTTGTATGGTCATGAAGGAGATGATGGTTGTTGCGATGGTCTAACATGACTTCTAGGATCAAATTCTAAAGTATTTGGATTACTTGAGGTAAATGAAACTTTTTCTTTTTCCATGATTCTCTTGTGTTATGATCTTGTCTTTACCATAAATTTGGGGTCAGCTATGGGAGAGTTGTGTTGAATTTTGTAATGTTTGAACTCTCTAGTTGACTCAAACCTAGGTAAAAGGGATGCTCTAAGTATTTTGGGAGAAATGATGAAAATGTGGGATGAAAAGATGGGTGATGTGGGAAGTGATCTTTGCAAGCCTTTTGGGACAACACTTTTGACTTAAGTTTGATGTTTTGATTATGGGATAAAGGTTGCTAATGAACTTAGAAATCTTTAGGGTAGATTTGTGACCTTCAAGATAAACTAGTTCAAAGATGATAACTATCTCAACTAAGGGCATGGAAAATGATACATTTCACATACAAAGTAGCTAAGGTAGCAAGTTGGTTTGATGTTTTAAGTCCCAAAGTGTTAGTGTATTTGAAATTTTACAAAGATAGATGAGGTGAAGGATGAAATGTGATGAACAGGTGAGTGAAATGTTGGATCCAATGTTGACCTAAAGTGTACCCTTTGTTTTGACAAAACCAAGGTAGTGAGAATGATGTTAGACCTCTAAAATGTTCAAATCCTAAAGACTCAATGATTTAGAAAACTTGTTAATCTTTGAAAAGACGAGGGCTTTGGTTCATAAAGAATGTGTACATGTCAGGATATTTTCTATATGTGCATTCATAAAATTATATCAACAATTTGGTTATGCTTTCATAGAGTGCCTCAATGTGGTTGTTGATTGCTTTTGCACTACAATGTCTAAGTTTATGGTGGCGACCAGTTGACCTTAATTTAGGGATCCTTACTTTGTGTGAGATCATTTAGTAAAGTGAACTATTGTTTCAACAAGATCAAGGTAGTGAGGATGATGCTAGACCCCTAAAATGTTCAAGTTCTAGAAAATGAGAGGATGGGGGGGAATGTTCAAACATGTTCTAGCTCTCCTAGCTTGTGCATAAAAGTTTCTCAACAAAGTGTAACAGTTGTGGTAAAATATGGATGCCCACTTTTGATTATACTTTGTTTGACAGTTCCTACGTTTGAAATGGAGTGTTGGAGACTTTCCCTTATGAAGTTTAACAATTTTATGAATCATTTAGAGGAGTTGGGTATCATGAAAAAGACCAAGGTTTTGACTCCAAAAGAATACAAAAAAATTTGGACTATACCTTGAAGCGTGTCTATAAAAGTTTGCTACCAACTTGTTTCTATTTTTGTGAACTTCTCAAAGGTGTTTCTTAAGGGATTTTGGAGTGAGATGCCTAAGTCTAAAATGAGGACCGGTAAACTTTGGCTTAGGAATCTTGATTTTTCATGAGATCATGTGGGAAACAGTTTAAGTTTATGGAAGAATGGAAGATATTTATTGCCACACAGGTGGTGGTAATAGGGGCCTTCCAGCCTCAATATCAATGTATTCCTCTTCTTTGTCTAGAATGGTTGTTGCATTTCTCCGCTATGAGTTTGTTTCCTTGTTTTCAAAAGTGAAGGTTCTCAAACTACTAATGAGATATGTTTGTTCACCATTTATGAGTTCAAAGTTTGGTTGAATTATAGCACCTAGAGAATTAGGTTGTTCAAGGGGAGCAATCATTCTGCAAATAGTCATGTGGGGTTCATTTTTCAATTTATCTTTGCTTAAATGAATTCATTTTACCACAAAAACTTGTCTTTTGGTTATGTTTCAAACTAGATGTTTATGTCAAAAACATCATAACTTTCACAATGTCCATTTCGTGAAAATCATGAGATTAAAGCCACAATTTCGTATGTTGTCTTTGGTAAATATGGGTTTGAGATTAATGTCAAGATATTTAGAAATTGCTAAGAATAAATCCTTAGGACAAGCAGTAATATCAAGGCTAACTCAAGAAGTCCATATTTAAGCCAAAGTGTTTGAAATTTTGGATAGTGAATGTTTATTTTTGGATCATTTTGAAATCAAGCAAAGTGTTAAACTGACTCACAAGCATTACAACCCTAGGATAGAAATGGATATATTTATTGTATTCCCACTTGGATTTCTCTAGCTGCGCTTATTCAGAGTAGATGATTAGAAGTTTGACCACATCGGCTCTCAAGACACTCCGCTTCTATGGGTCATCAAGATTTAAGTTCTCATGGATCTCCCATGAAAAAATTCATCTCTGCAGAACCACAAATGTATTGGGGCAACTTGAAGAGTCCGACCCTGCGGCGTCGCTCATCTGTGGATTTTTGGCTACTACACAAAGGTTTGTGGCAAAGGGGCATCCCATTTAGGAATGCATTGTGAAATCCCAAATTAAGGTCTTTACACATCATAAATATCTTTGGGAGCTATCATTACACCGCTTCCCAGTAGTGATTTTCATTGAAACCTAAAATTTATATAGTGGTTTGGAAATTATTTATGCTTACATTCTGCCCAGGTTGTTCCTACATGGGGTGAGTACTTTTTTCTCCAACCAAGGAAGGCCTCTCTAAAGGTGAACAATAATGATTAAGTACATTTTAGTTTGATCATCTTTGTTTGCATGCACAAAGAGAGAGCACACGCTATGCCTTTTCTCACACTAGCATGGTTGTTAAATTTTGAACCCAAATTGAAAGATGTAGGTGACTTTGCAAAGTGTTAGGGAATGTCTCTATTTCTCAAGATTTCCAAATGGCGTGAGAGAATTGCATACACATTCACTAGAAATTTTGAAAAGTCACAAAACAAAACAAACAATTGTCAATTTTATCCTTTAAAGCAATAATGAGTTAATTTTAAGCACGAATTGAAAGATAAAGTTGTCTTGTTCAATTTTAAGCCCAATTGAAAGATGTGATGTGAGGGTTCACTTTATCCAACTTTGAACATTCATTTTAAACCCAATGGAAAACTAGTGCGTGGCCTAAGACTGAAATAAAAAAGCATGAAATTGGGTTATAATTGCTCCAAAGCATTAAACACTAGTTACAATTATAGAATGTTTAGGCCAGAAGAGATCAGCTGTGAATTTAAACTCCATGCCTTTTAAACCTACAAAACCCTCTTAGTCTAACAATGAAAGCTCCTGTTGATCGGACATGGTGGTGTCGAATAATCAAAAGAAATTAAGAATACATGTTAGAAAAAGGGTTTCTTACCACGTTTGAGCATCGTACTTTTTGGCTTAATGCTGTTTGTTGGAGTGACTTCTAGCAGAGAGGCAGATGACCGGAATTACCATTGCCTATTTTGATGGGTGTCAATGTAAACAAGTGCATCGTGATTTGAACTTTAAAAGTGTCGATCTGGTGAAGGTGAGCGTCGTTGTTTTCAATCCATGATATTTCAAATTTAAATACATGTTGCTTTATTTAAATCAATTTCAACCAATTAAATACACGTTGTTGTATCAAATTGCTTGGGTGTCATTGTTTGTGTTTTGAGCATCACCACAACCTACAAAACAAAATGAACATGGATTTTGAGCTAAAATATGGTTAAATGATCAGTTTTCTCTCCTTGCACCAGAATGCCGATGTGAAATATCGGTATGGGTTGAATCACACTTGATCCATGAAGAATCGAAGCATAATGGAGCCACCAATACTCGAATCTCAACAAGATCAATCAATCAAAATTGAAAGTAAACATTTTATCAAAACTAAGTGCGGCTTTAAAAGAAAATATAATCTATTGAAACTTTATCTTGTTGTGGAATTGGTGTCGCGTTGATGTGGACCGATGACCCTTTCCCAATCTCGTGATAGTGAGCTTGTTTCAGTCGATTCTATAGAAGAGAATTGATGAAACCATGATGTTTGATGCATGAAAACCTAAATTATGCTAAAAATAAACATGATGGAAGCTAAGTTACCAAGATTTTATGTTATAAATGATCTAATTATGCAATTGCTAAGCTAATCTAAGTTAATTTAAGCTAAAATGATGCTAAAAGATGAAAACCCTAGTACATTTCGAGCTAAGACAGTTGTGTGGAAAGCATTTAGTATAGGAAAGCAAACTGTGTACAGCAAAACAAGCTGCAGAAGCCATTTAAATGTACAAAATTGAGAGTATGGATGTGAGTAAATTTAACATCATAAGTTTCTAATAAAAGATGGATCCATTTGTCTCCAAATAGTGATTTATTTATAGGAGAGCAAATGAAGAATAGATGGTTGAGATCAAAAATCTCAATCAATGGTTCAAGATGAAGGTGATGAGAGGCATGGATCATGGATTCTCATCAACGAATGAGAATGCAAGATGAAGATTAATCAAAGGCTCACAATTGCCTCAAACAAACACACTTTTGACCTACTCACATAGGTCAAAGGTAACTTTCTTAGGAGGTTAAAGGGTTGACTTGCTTTTGAAGCTAAGTGAGTTGATTGGAGGAGAGGGAATATTCCATAGAATATTCCATTAGGGTGAAGAAAAATGTTAATTTCCAAATTAAAACAAATTTTAATTGTGCAGGATGAAGAATATTCCATGGGAATATTCCCACTTTTTAGATAGGAAGAGTACTTAGTTTAATTGCTAATTAAACGGGTTTTGAACTAATTAAACAAGGTTTAATTGCCCAATTAAACAAGGTTTAATTTATGCAATTAGGGGATTAGAATAATTAGATGATATTTATTAAATTAGATGATTTAATAAATAGGGGAGGGAATGAAATGGTATTTAATTAAATGACTAAGGGTTATTTAATTAAATAAGATGACTTAGGGGATTAAATTAAATATTTTGATTTATTTAATTTAATGAGATGAAGTGTTAGTACAAAAAGAGATGAATTAACCCAATTTAATTAATTAGGCTAAATGGACAAAAATGATGCAATTAATTGATTAGCTAGGCTAATTAAATCAATTAAGCGAAAAGAGTGTGGATGAAGAGGAAATGATGTTAATAAATTTGTTTCGAGTATATGACATTGATCAGGACATTTTTCAATGTATAAAGGTCCTAACAATGGTTATCAAAGTGTGTCAAGGCTGTTAGATATGAAGGTTGTCAAAGATGAAGAAGATTGTAGGAAAGTACTAGAATTGTCATTTATCTTAAGGTTCCAAAGGCATGTTGTTTGTCAGTGTGTAAACTATCTAGTCGATTCAAGTATCATAAAGTAAGTTTGTGTTGTGGTATGACTGCCTTAAGATAGTTAAAATATTTATTATACCATGTCAGGTATGTAGTCAGCATGAGTGTGGTGGTCCAGAAGGATATCTTTTGGGAAGAGAGATTTATTAAAATGGTGGGAGAGTATGCCTACACTAGTTCTATCAGCTTCCTGAGTTTTTGGTGGTGCAAATTAGTGTGCAAGGAGTTTGAAGTATAAGAAAGTCTATCCAAAGCTGTTATTCTGATACAGGCATTGACGGTGATGACTGGTAGCGTACACTCAATTCAAATCGTACCGTATTGGGTGAGTTGGTTTGACTTATTCTCTCGCATGGTAGCGCAAGGCTCAGGGTGCGGGGCATGTTTGGATCATTGTAATACACATTTCATGTAATTTAAATTTAGGTCCACCCTATGTCATCTAGGTTTGTGTGGATCCCTAACTGACATGGAAGAGTGTTAATTTAATTTCATGTATATATTTCAAATGTTTAGATGCATTGTAGGAAGGAGGTGTACAAGTATGTTGTATGTAAGTGTAATGAATGGAAGGTATGTGACATAAGTGTGAAGAAAAGGAGTTGTGTCAGTATCAGAGGGTCATTATCAGTGTGAGAGAGTGTCTAATGTGTCTTTGGTGCATGTTAGAGTTAAATTTTAAATTTTCCATTATTTATGTATTCTAGTAGGACTAGTGTTCTACCTGTTGTATTGTTTCAAAAGGGGATTGGTGTCTCTTTCTAGTGGGGATTGTTGTCTCTAGTTGGTTGGTTCCTACAAATTAATTTAGGGATTGGTGTCTCTTGTAGGTTGGCACCTACATCACATTGTAAAATTCACTTATTATATTCCTGCTTGTGAGTGTTTCTCACTTTGGTTTTTCCCAACTTGGGTTTCGACATATATTTGTTGTTATGTGTTATCTTGTGTTGTGCTTTAATTACTAGCTTGTATGGTTTAGTGCTCTTCATGTTGAAAATATATATAATAGTTGTAAAGGTTTCTGGAATTGTTTTGATCTACTGATTCACCCCCCACTCTTAGTAGATTGTGTGCCATTCAATTTCTTGTGATGATTTATATTTTAATTTTCTTCAAGTTCTTTCTATTGAACATATATTGCCATTGATGTTAAAGATGATCACCGATATCAAAGGAATTTGGTCAACAAATCAGTGAGAATTAAATGTAATGTATTGCCATGTCATTTTGAGTTGTGAAAGTATGTATTTCTAGATATATTAATAAAATCAATTGAGGATTTTTTGTAGTATCATACTACATCTATTCATGTTGGTAGAAGTAATACGAAAGTCTGATCCATAATGTTTCAAGTTGTTACTCAAGGCAGAGAGATTTCTCTGGCAATACATTTATGTTCAATATTTCTTCTTGAAGGTGATTTTAGCTATGTGGTTTGAATGGAGTGTATGTATACACATGTTCTATCATATTCTAGAGTTTTTTGAAGTTATGTTTAGCATGCAAAAAGATTGAAGTAACAGAAGGTTCATTTGCTTGTCTATTAACGAGTGATGGTTTCAGAACTTTGTGGCAATGACTAGTAGCATGTGGTATTCAAAGATAGTGTGGGGAGCTAAAATAGTTCTAGGTTAAGGTTCTTATGGAAGCGCATGATATCATGTTGATTTGGCAGAAATGGATTTTATTTAGGACCTACATGTTACACTTTTCATGTGATTTGAATTTAGGTCCACCTTATGTCATCTTGGTTAATTGTGGATTCCTAGTCGACATGAATTAAGGAATTATGTGATGTCTTGTATATAATTCATATCTCACTTCACATGTAATGATGATGTAATTGAAGAGAAGGTGGTAAGTGAATATGTGAGTGTGAGAATTAGTTGTGTGAGCAAGTGTTATTCAATGTGAGTTGCATCCCAATCATCGTGTGCCATCATCAGAAGATCATAAAAAGTTTAGGAGAGTGTCTAAAGAAAGTTCAGATTTGGAGTAAGTTGTGTAATTAGCATTTAAATTCCACAAACTTTATCTTTGTAATCCAGTAGGACTAGTGTTCTACATATTGAGTTGATGCTCAAATATTTGTATTGGGGATTGGTGTCCCCAGTAGGTTGGTTCCTACAAGTACAATTGGGGATTGGTATCTCTAGTAGGTTGGTTCCTACTTCATATTGTAATCCTCTTATTATATTCCTTCTTTGTGAGGCTAGATTTGGACAGTAGATCCAAACAACTATTCTTATCATGGTTTCTCCCATCTTGGGTTTCAACATATATTTGGTGTTCTCATGTACAGATGTGTGTGCTTATTTAATTGCTTGATTATTAGTATTTGTTCTTATTAAAGTTTCATGTTTGACATATTTGTTGAATTAAAGAGTTATAAATTGATTTGATCTATTGATTCACCCTCTCCCCCCATCTCAATAGATTGTGTGCCCTTCACCTTCCTATCTGAGATAGCCAAATTAGATGCTTCCATCATGATATGCCAATAATAACCTGACTTGATTAATTGCTTTGTTAAGATCACAACAGTAGTGTATAATCCATATATGTTATTATTCTCATATTTGATAACTAATTTTGTTTTATTTTAATGTGAAAATATCAATAAGGTATCATCATAGCCCCTATTATAGAGGGTTGTTGCATAGATATAATGGATTTGGGATATTGGGATTTTGAATTTAAGTCTTAATTTTGGATGTTGATTTGAGATTGTGGATTTAGGGTTGTGATATTTGGATTCAATATTTTATATTGTGATTCAGATAGGATTTAGATATTTGGATTGGGATGGGGAATTTCTAGATTTAAAGGTAGAGTTGGATTTTGGATTAGGATTAGGACCAACAATATTATTTTCCATATTGGATCATGGACCTTTATGTGTTGGGATGAATAATAGTTACACTACATTTCTATTTTTTTCTTTATTTTGATATTTTGTTCCACTTGGTTCATTATTTATCTTTTCTTTAGGATCCATATTGTTTTTTTCTTCTCTTTTGACTTTTGGATTCATGTTATCTTTTATATTCCTTTTGATATTTAGATTGATCTGATTTTGTACTTTATTTGGATTATTTGTGTCATATGAATCATGATATTTTTGGTCCCAATCAATAGATTTAGGATGTTGTAGGTGAAGGTCAATGATATAGATGGATGCAACAATGAAAGGATGGGTGGCATCAATATTTTCATAGGGACTATGGATGGTCTCTATTTCAATTTTACATTGGATGGATTTTCCCTAGTGATTGCCAAAGTATCACTAACATCATTAAATTTCTTATTAGAAAACTTGTTTCTAATTACTTAATGGCCATGATTTGTATAAACTAGTATAGTTTCTAATATTTCTAGTTCATGAAGACCCGATAATTTGAAAGGAAGTAAGGTATGAAACAAAAAAAATCCTAAACTAATCTTCCAAGAGAGTATTACACAAATTTTATATCATTACAATTATAAAAAAATAAACACATAGAAAACATAAATAAAAATTATATCACAAGCCAAGTGTACATGAGGAAAACCATTTCATGAGAAAAACCCCTCATTCCAAAGTAACTAAATATATTATTCAGTAATATAAACACAAGTACAATACACTTGTAAAGAAAGCCTTTATATCGATATCACCAACCAAAAATTTGGAGTAATCCTAATAACATAGTAGTACCTACAAAATCATTATCTAATACTTCCATCTCAAATATCCTACAAATAGGAATAGTAAATGAAACCATCGAATGGTAATTTCAAAACCATGAACTAAAACCACCCAAAAGTGGCACCCAAGTACCTAGTTAGAGAACCAACAACCAAATCCCAAGATGAGTTCACAAGATAAAAATAGGCATCACAAGTAGGTCAAGAAGTGCAACTCCCTCTAACAACTCTTTTCAATGTCCTATGTATTTTTACATTTCTAATGCAAGAGGCCCAATTTTTGGAGGCCATAACTTTTGATCTAGGAGGCCATTAGGGCCCTTTAAAAAAAAATAGAGCTCAAAAAGATCTATATAAAAAGCAACCCTAGAAGCAATCACAAACAATCTAAAAAATATGTTTTACCCAACAAGCTATTTTTGTGTTTCAAAGTCCAAAAACTACATTCTTCATATACTCAACATTAGGAACAAGGTTGAGTCACCTTTGCTAACATCATTTTTCTTTTTAAGTAATTATTTTATATATTTTGTTTGAGATAGGATAATCGTTCATTTTGAAACATGATGTGAGCCTATCATTGCATAACTAAAAACCTTGAGAACTTGTCACTTTCTCATACACAAGAAAACATACTTTGATAAATATGTTCATGTGAAGGTGATAATATGTGTGTTATTTCTCATCATTCATGATTTTTATACCCTATTTAGTTGTATGCTCAATGTGACCAATTGTGAATTTTGTGTCTATATGCTTATCCGATCAATATAAACATGATTATTAATGTGTTTGTTGTGACTAATTTCCTTGTTTGGGTGTTCAATGTGATACATAACAATTATAACTTGATTTTCAATAATCTTTATGAAAAGGTTGGTTTTCGTGTGTATTTGTTTAATGGTCTCATCATGTGAGGGGCGGCTTTTTGGATGATGGGTAGGATTGGTTTGGATCTCTTGATCTTGGGAGTCTATTGTATGATGGATAAAATTGGCTTAGATATTTTTAGTATTTAATTAGTTGTGAGAAATTTTGAACATGCTTTAGAATGAGCTCTTAACATAGCCTCAATTTCTTCTTTGACAAAATGGATGTACTTTGTTTCACTTCAATATCCCCTCTATGGATTAAATCTCAAATATTTTTTTTATCTCATGCACTAATCAATGGTATGTCTTTAGCTCTTATGGCTCTTAGATCCTATAGATTTTATGGGTCTCAATAAATTTCTTCATTTCGCTTTCATAATGGGTTGACTTATAAAAATGGTTTAATAGTCCTATTGTTGATTATATCTTCAATGTAATCCTTAAAATCCTAGTAGTGATTAATGGAGTGTCCTTTAATTCTATGGTATTTACACAATACTTGTGCTCTCTATACCATTTTGGATTTGGCTTTCTCTCATCAAAAGGATTGGTAAGTGGAAAGATGATTTTGTTAGCCTTGACTAGCTTGTGAAACATTGATTGTAAAGACTCTCCCAAAGGAATGTATTGTCTTTTCTTGGATTGACTTGTGGAATTGATAGTGCTAGGAGAATCTTTTACATCTTGAAAATGGTTCAAATTGGTAGCTCCATTGTCAACAACATGCTTGCTTTCTAAAGAACAATTTATACTTGATTATGGTTCCTTGCTTATAGTCCTTGGAGAACATCCTTCATAGGTAAGTTAGCTAGGATAATATTCAGTTATTAATTGGATGGTTGATAGGATTGTTGATGTTGTGAAGGTTTGAATGATGAAGTATCCATATGGGGGGATAATTTTTTTATGAATTGGATTTGAGGATTTTGAGCTACAATAGTGTTTCCCTTGTCAAGGTTAGCATGTTTGATGGAATGGGATATGTATGGGTTGACTCAAGCTTGGATTTTATTCTTATGGGAAACAGTAATAACCAAGCCAAATTATTTAATGGTTTATTAATTTTTATTTTAAATATTTAACCCAAAACTAGCTAAAAAACTAGAATTACCCTTTTGACTTATACAATAATATAAAGAACATAATATAATAAACCAGTTTTTTCCTTCATTACTATTATATTCATTGATACCATGATTCAAATTAAGTTTACAAGAATGTGAGATAAATTGTAGATCATCTATTATATAAATTAGGTTTGTAATATATTGATCCAGCTCTAATAAAACCCATATCTCAAATGAAGCCAACAAAGGTGAATAAATCCTTGAACCTTCCCTAATATTATTGATATCTAAAAACATTACAGTATGTTGTAACCATAAAAAATATAACAATCCAACTCATATGCTCAAACCAATACCAAATTATAGCTTATACAAACACATTGCAACAACTATCTTTACCCTAATTTTATAAAGCCCAAAATTATCCTTCACAATTTACACAAATCATGGATTACCTAGATTGTAAATCATGCCCATAATGAAAGATAACTACAATAGTTTTACTTATATTAAATAAGACAGGGAGCTAATACCCAAATGCTACTATCACAACAACTATAGCTTGTAAATGTAGTGTGGAACCGTTATATTAAATGAGATGGTAATACATTAAAATATATTGAGATAACAACAAAAATAAAACTAGAAGTACATCCAATGACCTTGCGACTATAATAAGTACAACAATAGATATTATCAAGCTCTAAGCCCACAATAAACAATAGATTATGTAATTTTTTGTAGGTGAAGACTATGACCTTGAACCTCACATGTAACCTCTAGGTAAGATTGCTCTACTAAACCAAAGGGGTTTCATCTTGTAGCTCTCAAAGCCAAAAATATTTTTTCCTCTAGTTTCCTATAATTTTCATGGTTTTCATCCTCAAATTTGATTGTTTGAACATAGATGTTCAGAGAAATGTTGACTAGGGTTTATGTGTGTATAATAGTTGATAATTCTTGTATAATATGCTCCACCATTGTATATCAATTCAATTAATGGTTTATGAGAGATCCCAACAAAGAAATGTCTTAGATCTATGCATGGATCATGGGTAGTGAAAGATACAACCATTGCATTAATGGAACCTAAGGAGTATGTGATTGATCATGGTTTTTTGTAGCAAATAGATTCCCCTTTTCTATTTCAATTTGAATTATTTTGACTCATTTCCTTCTTCATCCTTCCCTTGAAATCATGTGTGAATTTGTGCCCTTGAGAGTTGACCTTTTTTCTAGTTAGGAAAATCCCATTTTGAGGTTGTATCATCAAACAAGTCATTAATGGATCTCCTAATTGTGTAGGGGTAGGTAGAAATGAATAGTATAAAAAGATGGGAACATTAGTGTTTGAAGGTTGGGCTAATACTTGAATCTTACTCTTGTTAGGGATCAAATTTTGAGAGTGAGGCATACTGATACTTGACTAAGTATGAATCTCCAACAAGGTAAGGGGAAGGAGTTGGTATCAAAGGAAAGGGACACCAAGAAGGGGAATTATGATACTCTAACAACCTACAAACTTAGGAACTTTTGGGACCTTAATTTTTGAACCTAATAGGAACATGGGGGAAGAAGGGGGATAATTCATCTACACTCTTTAACCATGGGAGACATTGTAACTGATATTTTGGCCCACAAATGTAAATTTATTGATAAGGGGGCATTAAAAGTCTACCCTTCCGAAAATTTTCTTACCCTCAAGCAATATGAAATTAAATGTTTCATTTTTCTTAAATCTTTCCCAATAACCTCCTTTGTAAGTAGCTTCATCCCATAAACCAAGTGACTTGTGTTGGCTCCATGACCCAAATTCCTCATCCTTGTGAAAACAATATCATTTATTTCCCTTATAAGAAACACTCCACTATCCTCTCAGAAGCCTGGCCATTCAATCCTTACTAAATTTTTTTCTAAAATATATATTCTCCCAAAACTCATACTATCCTCTTTTTTATAATTTTTTTTCTCAATCACTTGTAGATGATAACTCATTTTATGGATAAGTTTTGTACATGTCAAATGAAATAACTTCTACCAATAAACACCAAACTAACTTAGATTCTCACACACCATCATGTCAACACTATGAATCGTTATATAGCATTTGGATCTTGTTTCCATCATTTGGGATTACAATATCTCCTCGTTTCTATCCCCTTTAATGATTGTAAGCAATCTTTACAACTTAGGAAATAATCATTATATTTTTGTTGCACCAAATTAGTTCCTCTCATGTGGTGAGAAATCTGGGAAATGCATTTGAGCTTTATGTTCCAACATGTAAGCTATCATGACCTCTTCAAAGATATTGTGATGTCAACCCTCCAAAGTAGATTTCAACTCAGTTTGTGTAAGTTCTAGGAATAGGTTAGAATAGTCATAATTTACCTAAAACCTTACCTAATTAAGTACCACGGTGGTTGCACTAATGATTCCTTTTAGTTGAAACCTTATTTCAAGATCTTCCATCAAGTATATTCCAATAAATTGTACCAACTTGCAACTATTCATGATTGTAAATACATATTCCAACAATCCATCAATGATATAACAATAATAATACCGGTATTCCCTAACAAAAATCAAATATGTGAGTAGTATAGGGGTTGAAAAATCTCTATCAACAATTATGAATGTTAACCCTTCCCTTAGATTATGGTTAGAAATATCAATTGTATCAAAGGTATGGGGGTTGATAATAATTATGACAACAACATGGTTGCTAATTTTTTCTACATGATTTTCCCAAGTTTGTTCTCTCCTTCCTTGGGTTGTAAGGAATCTCAATAATTTCCTTCCTCCATCCTTGTGAGTGAATCTTAGCACAATATCCTTGATTTGATGTAACTTCATGCTTACGCTACACCACTCTATTTTTTTGTGTGACCTTCTTCTTGAAGTCTCCATGTGATGCACATGATAACCCTAATAATATAATTTCCCTCAAACACAACTACCTTTACCTTAAACTCTTTCTTATTGATGATCTTCTCAATTAAGTATAACTAATGCATACCAATAAATATACTCACCTTTCTTATATTATTGTTACAATGATTACTTGAACTATAAAGTTTCATATAATGACACAACAAGCTATACCTTTTGGAAAAAGGCATGGATTAGATTGTATTGAGTCCAAAAAATGGCTATACTAGTCATACGTTGAGCACTCAAAGACTTCCTTTAAACAATAATGTGTACATGTTGGAATACTTGCACTTGGTGACCCCTGTAGAGTAAAAGCTAATGTATTGTAAACTTGGTAGAACCTACTCAATTCAGAGGGTTAACTGGTTGAATAGTCCACTTCACATTGCTTAAGACTACATTAAATTATCAACCCAAGGCTTGTAAACTTATGATGGTGCAACATTATATATGGCTTCATGGACTTTAAACTAGTTAAAATACCCTTTCTAAGTTATTCTACTTGTTGAAAGCTCACAAAACTATAAAAAGGTAAAAGCATAAGTTAGAACTAGTTGCTACAGGTACCTACAGGAAAGACTCTAACTGAAATACTACCAATAAAATGATATTGTGTTAACTGAAACTTAATAAAAACTAATGAATCAAATGATCTATCCTCCAGAGTGCTACTACTAATCATTACATGCATATTCACAAACATTCATTCATAATAAGCAAGGAATGAAACTCCAATTAACTTGTCTATGATTCTTGAACAATGATAAACTAATAACAACTATTAACATAAATAATAACTGAAAGATGAAGTAAAGAATAATATCTTGAGTGGCATGCTCAAGTAACTGTTCACACTTAACTTAACACAATCTAACTAATAGATTCTATGCACCCCATAAGATTAAATCCATTCATTGCATATTGTAAAAGATTAAAAAAGATCTTTCCACAGATTGGACTCAATCGTTTGGAAAATTTTGCATGTCTTGAAACGAAAAGTAACTGGTAGCATAAAACTGATTAAAACCAACTATCGTACGGATTCAACCAACAGCTATATATAGGCTAAGGGAATCATTATTGAAAGCAACAACTAACTAAAATTGTTAACTCCACTCCCAAATAATAGAGCATGGAATTAAGATTTGAATTTTTCAACCTACAACTAAAAAGGAAGAGAAATCCTATCAGAACTGGAACTTTGTCAAAATAGAACTGTATGTAAATAGACAACCACTTGTCAAAATCCCATCGGTGAAGGGAACCTCCTCTTCAATGTTTATTAAATGGGTCATAATAACACATGTCCAATCTTCATTAAGAGCCTTTGATCAACAACCACCGCGTTCAACTTAACTTGGAGCTTCCCCTGCTTCGGTGTCCAGTCATCCCTTTTGCTACAGGTTCATCCCACAATTGTTGTGCTATGGTTCCTTTTGAGCTACAAACAAGTTAATTCTGCAAAACATGTACATGAGGATAACTATCACAATTAATTCATAGCATTCTATCAACATTTCATACATTCATTCATGTAAACCATTAATACTAATATATTATAACCATAATTTCATCATCATGATTAAGGTTCAAGTCTACATAATGGATATAAAAGGATAGCATAATTTAGGAACATTGTCTGGAGAATATGTTTAAAAGTGTCTTAAAACGGGTATAAAAACAACTGAAATTAAACCATTATCTAGACCTATCAACCCCAATAGTTAAGACACCCTAGACTCATAGCATATAGCAAGTAATTTTCCCCACACCCAACTACCAAAATAGATTCCCTTACTCAAAACCAAGAGTTCAAAAGTTAGTACATTAGTCCATTAGAATGACATGACCAACGACTTAATGAATCCAACAAGGCATCTAAAAATGTATTGTATTATTTTTAAACCAACATTTGTTTATAATTTTATCTCAATTAATTCCAAGGCATGTTGGAAAACTTTATATATTAACAATCCAAAGAATGAAGTAATGTGCATGCCTACCATCAATAAGAAGTTTTCTAACCCAACAATCAATCTTATACAATCAACCCTCTTGTATGTGACTTCTACCGTGGATCCATATGAGAAACCTTCTTTTATCACGTCCCTCCCTTCAAATATAAACTTAAATTTAATATTTTGATGAATATGTGGAAACACACTACTAGAATGTCACCAATATACAACTATACATGTTTTAGTTCTTATAGAAAATGTTGCATTGCATGCCCTATGTCCATCCATATCTAAATAGGGTTTCTTGCCTATCCAAGTATGTAGAATGGAAATTCTATCAATGATAATTTAATTCAACCTTTTCAAAGCTAACATTTTTGTGTGTTCCACAACACTTTCTATTTAGTCCTCTAGTCATTGAACTAGGGTTCCATTCTATTTTGCATGAGTAATATTATAATTGAGAGAATAGATCTCCTTTCCATTTAGTGCAATTCATCTTCTCATCATCACCAGAATAATTATCCTTGAGATAAGAACATTGCACTGACATGATATGAAAATGATGTAATAAATCCCTACTTCTATTATCATACATTGTCTTTCACAAATTTGGAGTTTTTTGAGAGATAATATAGCAACACTATTATTCTCCAAACAACAATAATTAGTAGAATGAGGTTTAATTGAAACATCCCTCATAGATTCATTCTCATCAACATATCCACCTAATAGATCATTCTCATGTTGTATTGGCTCATTTTCTTCCCTTTCTTCCTCATTAGGTACATGGCCTTCTACACCTTCACTCTCACTAATATCCTATAAATTTCCCTTGATTTCACGAAGACAGCCATCTTGTTGGTATGTATCATTAGCAATAAAAATATCTCCCTTTCTTCATCAAATTTTATAGCTTCCACGTGCATCGTAGATTCCTCTAGGGTTTTATTCCTTTTAAAGTCTTGCAAATCTAATTTTTCTTACTCTATTTCTAATATTATTCCATTTTTCTTTGGTATTTGTGGCTTAACTCTCAAGGTTCATTGCATGAGAAGAAAATTTTCTTTATTATCAACTAATTTGTGGTAGTTGCATTTTTCTTCTTCATAACAATCAAAGGTGTGGTCCTCTAAGGAGGGGCATGATGTCTCTTATTGTGTGATCCTTCCTTTGAGTTGCTCAAATATGGTGTTTTTGAAAATGGTTTATATGTCGGTACTATGTGTGGCTTTGGATTTGGCTACTCTTCATTTTGTAGGAACGGTTTATCTTTCCCTTATTCAATGATCTCCTACTTAGTAGCCTTTGATTTTTTCTCTTCCTTTCTTATTCTCCCTATGTAATTGTGTAGGCCTCTTTTATTTGCATGTTTACATTAGATATAGTTCAAGTAGCCATAAAAGGAAAATACATATTTGATTCTACTAGAAATCCTTTGATACCCATATATGATTCTAGGGGCTTTGAGTTTGTACCCTTCTACTTCCTTCTATCTTTTCATAATCACCTTTTAAATAGGATCCACATCTTCATATGTTAGAAATTCCCCAAAATTTTCCCTTGATTCAAAAGCTAGTAGAAAAACTAGTTGTGATACTACTATAATAAACCAACTAAATTATTTTAGGGTTTATAATTTTTTTCTTAAACATTTAACCCAAAATTAGCCAAAAACCTAGAATTGCTCTTTTTCTTTTACACAATAATATGAAAACCCTATTCTAATAAGTTAGATTTTCCCTTCATTATTTTGTGTTCATTTATATCATGATTCAAATCGATTTTACAAGAATGTGAAATAAATTTCCAAGAATTTATTATATAAATTGTGTCTTTAATATATTGACCCAACTCTAATAAAACCCAAATTTCAAATGAAGGTAACAAAGGTGAATAAATCCCTAATCCTTTCTTAGTATTATTAATATCTAAAAATTATTATGTGTCGTAATAGAAATAGGTATAACAACATGACTCCTATTATTAGACCAACAATAAATAGTAGCTTACAGAAACACATTGTAACAATTACATTTACCCTAATCTAGCAAAGCCCATAATATGGGTTACCCATAATGAAAATAACTATTAATCATTTACTTCTATTAAATAAGAATGAGCGGTAATACCCAAACACTACTATATTAACAACTATAACTTGTAAATATAATGTGGAACCCTTATATTAACTAAGATGGTAATACATTAAAACAAACTATGATAACAATGGGAATAACACTAGAAATACATGCAATGACCCTACAACTATGACAAGTATAACAATAGAGATTATCAAGCTTGAACCCCACAACAAACAATAGATTATGTAATTTATTGTAGTTGAAGACCACAACCTTGAATCTCGTGTGCAACCTCCAAGTAAGATCAGTCTATTGGACCAAATGGGTTTTATACTCTAGCTCACAAAACCAAAAGGGTTTATATCCTCTAGTTTCCTACAAATTTGAGGGGTTTGTCTTCAAATTTAATTGTTCAAACATAGGTTTTGAAAGAAATATTGGCTATTTTTGTGTGTAGAATAGTCAATCATTCCCATCTAAACATGCCCACGATTTGATATCCATCCAATTAACAACTAATAATAGATAGCACCAAAACAACAACTCAAAACTATGCATTGATCATGCGTAGTAGATACAACCATCACATTAATTGTGCCCAAGGGGTAAGTGATTGTTCATAATGTACCAACAAATAGCTCTCCTTTTTTTTCTTCCATTTGTATTATTTTGACTTGTCAACCTTCATACTTCACTTGAAATCATATGTGAATCCACACCCTTGAGAATTGACCCTTGTATTATGTTGGGAAAATCAACTTTTGTGGTGGTGACATCTTCAAATGGGTCATTAACAATGCTTTGAGTCATGTAGGGGTAGGTAGGAATGGATAGTGCAAAAAGGTAGAAGTGTTAGAATTTGAAAGTCAAGGATATGGCTTGACTTACTCTTGTCAAGGATCAAAGTTTGGAAGTGAGGAATATCGATACAAGGAATTTTGACTCTCTAACAAGGTAAGGGAAAGGAGTGGGGATCAAAGGAAAGGGATGTCAGGAAGAGAAAGTCTAATACTCTGACAATCTGCAAACTTGAGAATTTTTGGGACCTTAGCGATTTTTGGACCTAATAGACACATGGGAGAAGAAGGGGGGGAGTTAATCTACACTTGTTGACCATGGGATACACTAGAATTGGTCTTTTAATCCACAAATGTAAATCTACTGAAAAGGGGACATTACAAGGACCTAACCAAGACACCCTTATTTTTAAATAGGAAGTGATCTATTTGGGCATGATGTTGTTTAGTGTTATGGAGGTGCCTAATTAGGGAATCATAATCTAGTTTGGAAGGACCTTGTTTACTATTAAGGAGGTGATCCAAATTTTTGGGTAAGGATGGATTAGCTTGGATATGACCATGTTAAATCAAACCATTGTGATTGATGAGATATTCATCTTGATCCATAAGGCTAGCATCATCATGATATTCATCTTGATTTGCAAGGCTATCATCATTATGATATTCATCTTGATTTACAAGGAGATCATAATTATAATATTCACCTTTAATATGCAAGGTTAACGCCATCATCATATTCACCTTGATCTACAAGTATATCATCATCATCATATTCATCTTGAGCTTCAAGGAAATCATCATTGTAATATTCACCTTTAATCTACAAGGTTATCACCATCATCATATTCACCTTGATCTGCAAGTCTATCATCATGATATTCATCCTAATCCACATGGTTATCATCAGCATTGTCTCAAAAGGAATTCTAGTTTTCTTAATGAACTCATAAGGAAAGGGGTCCATGACTCTTGTTTTGGTTAAGTTGGCTTCCACTTGCTTTGATTATAATTCCACAAGGGTTTTTCATTGGGGGAGATGAATAAGACATAATATAGACATATATTATTCAAGTGGGTGTGTTTAGCTTATGAGGCCTTTAATATATCAAATTTGGTCATAAATAGTGCCAACCCTATATCTTAGAGCACCAATGATGGAGGATTAGGATCATATCTATAGCCCACTATTTAATTGTAAAAGATACATAGTCAGTAACTTTTCAAGGCTAACTATTTACCAGTGCATCACAAGTTACAAATGATCGATAGTCTCTTAATATAAGCTTAAACAGGGCTCAATTAGGGGATTTATTAGTATACCTTGTGATATGTGAGGCCCAAGTCCATGATACAAAAGTATTCTCTACTTGCTTGGCTTGAGAGGGAAACCCCTCCTCCACTTGGAAACCTATAAAGGGGAGTCTATCTTGGAAAAAAATGATAGCTCCTCCAAGGAATTTATATAGCTCACAAAAACATAGAGTTTATAAAAAAAAGAAAAATAAAAAGGAATAGTTGCTTTCAATTCTCAATATCAAGTGAAGTGTAAGAGAAGAGTATACACAAACTATCATTGGGTAAAATAAGTGATTAGATTTATTTTGATTCTCAAGAACACATGAAATGTAAGAGAAGAGCATATGCAAGCCTAACAAAATAAACACACATATATGAAACAATAAGTAAAATTTGCTTGCAATTTAAATTTTGATAAAAAAAAGACCTACAAAATAAATGCCAATGCTTTGAAATCAAGTCCTCACCCCATAATGATGGCTACACTCAAAGAGGATAATAAAAATTTAATCCCTAATGTTAGAAAATAGCTTTATCAAATAGAAAAATAAAGATTAACATATTTCTTGTGATTTTTTAATAATTAAAAAAAAGCTTGCTAAATTTTGACTTTGTATGTAAAAGTTATGGGTATCAAAAGAAAACATGTAAAAAATGGGTGTCAAACTAAAATACCTAATACTTAGAACAATATCTCATAAAAATACCTATAATAGAGTAAAATTCTTGGAACCAACATTTCGACACCTATAAGAATGCAAAAATATTATATTGTGGTGAAAAGTTATGGTCTCTAGAAGAAAATTGTTTTTTTAGGGAAGTGAAAATAAACCATGCACTATTTTGTTTGAGTGGAATTGTGTAGCTTGCTAGCTAGTGGTAGTGGAAAAAAATGGTGGCACCACCCAAGTGGAGTGGAGATGGTGAGTAGTGTATGGTGCATTAAGGGCAGTGGTGTTAGGGTTAGAGATGGCAGATATCTAACAATTAAAATGCAGATTTAATTAATAAATAGAGAAACTAAAACATACACGTAATAAATCATAACACGAGAATTTAACGGGTTCACTTAACTGGGCTACATCCACCAAACCGCGCCATCCAATACTTTTATTATCCAAAGGCAAAACCTATTACAATCTTGCTAATAATCGCTTTTTCCTCATACTCGTAACCCCCATCCCAACCCCTTTTAACAAGCTTTTAGAAGCTTCCAGAATTAGGGTTTTACAAAGTCGGTTTTCTTTCTTTTTTCGAAATTTTTCCTTTTTCGCTGACGATGCGAAAAAATGGCAAAATTTCAATGCCCCAAACCCCTTCCGGGCACTGGCCCCCAGGGTGGCTCCGCCCACCCGGGGACAGGGGTTGGGTGTACAGTATACCATGGGCTATACAAGATAGCATGATCGGTCCACCACATACCAACAAGTGGTTGAATGGAACTCAACTCTGCGAGGGTTTCAACCCCTAACTAAATGTGGCCACCCATTGGTTGGTGTGACAAGGGCTTTGGCCTAAATGATTGCATTCCCTATTGACAAGATGCTAACCCAAATCTATACCTATTGCTAAGATACCCTACCAAGACAAATATTTAAAAATTTACTACCATACTTGATGCTAACATGCAACCATACCCTATAATGACATGATGCCTACACAATATATATATATATATTTGTTGATGGATCTAGAAAATGATGTAGCGTATGAACCTATATGGCTATACAAATCTAACATAGATTGTACAAATTTTGTATGGATGTATGGATTTTGATCACTAAGATTTTATACCCCAATTTCCAAAAAGAGGAAAAATAAATTTGACACCAAAATATATTGTGCTTTATATTGATTTATAAGTTTTTAGGTCTTTTGAAAAGTCCATTTTTCTTTAAGATGAACACAACAAAATTTCTTGGTACGATCTTTTCAAATTTGAAACCCTTGCAAAATCAAGATCAAAAGATCTTACAAAACCAAGACTTGTCAAGGACTTAGGGGGGGTCCCATTAAGCATGCTAGAATGTATGATACTATATTTGGAGTAAGATGCAAGAGATTAAAGCTAGTAAAATTCCTTCAAATTAAGCATAAAGCAGATCAAATCAAATTCTTACCTTCACTTACCAAAGAAAAAGGTCTTCTTGTTGAGTGGATACACTCATGAATATGAGCAATATAGTTTCTCTTTGGATTCTTCAAGATCTTGATAGCATGTGATTGTATGTATATGCTTGATGTGCCTTAATGACCTATGATGGTGGTAATGAGAATGCTATGAGTGTGTGAAATGATCTTTGATGAGCTCATGAGCGTATCAGTGTGACTACAAGGCATGGAGAGTGATAAAGGATTTGAGGGTTTAATTTTTAAGTGCTTGAGTGAGGGTGCAAATGGTGGAGATTAAATGATTGACAAAGGGTGGAGAGTAAATTATTGAGGGATGGAGATGCACTTGGCATATTGGATCATGTGCAAAGGCTTTTCAATTTAATTGTTGTGGATGGATAATGTCGACCTTTTATTTAAGATTTGGAGGGATAACTTTATTCAAATTTTATTTATTTAGTTTAAGTGGGTGAAAATGAATCTATTTATCTAATTTAATTTAAGTGAGATTAACTTGAATTATTCTTATTATATTTATTAATTTGGTGGAAATGTATGTAATTTATTTAATTTAAATAATAAGTAATGTGGATCTTCTTTTTTTTATACGTAAGAGCTTGATATTGTATTAATATTAAAAAGAGCCACACAGAACGTCTGCTAAGCAGGAAACCTTCACCGAACCAGAGCCAAGAAAAACCAATAAGATTTTAACAAAATGCTCGAGATATTCACAAAATTTAGCCAAAATTGGCTTCAACCATGCCAAAACCAGAGAGCCTAGAAACTAAACAAACAACCAATAGACAAAATTAACAAACAAAAAGAGGTCGAACCTCAAAGAAACCCATTTAATTTAATAAAGGTGTCAAAATCGACCACCCAATCCAAATTGTCCTCCACCACCAGCCCTAGCTTCCTTTTCAAGAATTCCATTGCAACAGTCGAAATCATCTGGTGTTGCATAAGCTCGGCCCCTTTCAAATCCAGAAGGAAGGGGAAGACTCTCACCGCCTTGTCTGTTTTCCAGAGCAGCTCCAAATCCGACGGTCATGGAATCCCTTTGCCAACAAATGCCTCCTTTAGGGTCTCCTCTAGACCACCCAACAGATCCTCACAAAACAGACAAGCATTTCCTTGGCCTCCACCTTAGACACCTCAACATCCAACAACACAACCAGGAAGTGTGAAGATATATAAGCATTATCCCACGCACACTCCTTCCTCTCCAAATGGCCTTTCCCTAAAACCATTTTTACAGCTACCAAAACCAGAGGATCACTATCAAGCAGAATGTGCTTAAGCCGATGGTCAGTAATTTCTCTAAAGGCGGTTTGTCTCTCTGTCATCAACAGAGAAATAGGTGTGTCCGCACCAAACAACTCCAGCCCCTCCACAGACACAGAGATTATGAACTTAGAGCAGCTCGGCTTTTCCATTTTTGAAGCCACCAGAAGCCAAACATCGTCGACCAAAATGCCACCACCAAAGAATCCACATAAACACTACACTCCGCACACAAACAAGTCGCTGACACCATCTTCCATTAATAATACCCATGGAAACGAGGTCGAGCACACATCATAGGCACGAGAAATTATATCAATGCAAGGCAATCTATCCTTGCATGAAAACCAACCTTCATAAAGCATTCCTTGAAATGATAATCACACACCAGTTAACAGCTATGCATGTACTCGCCGCATACGGAGTACACCGATACTAACTCCACTTGTTAATACTTTTCCTTCCACTCAAATTGGCGGTGGCCAAAACATTTGAAAAGCCATATATTGGCTAAGTCATACCCCTTCAAAATCCCTTCGCCAACGTGGAGGGGTGCCCACCCAACCACCCACTAAAATTAAGCTAAAATCTTGTTAATAACTTTCCTATCTGGACCATCCACTCCCAAATTGGACAAGAAATCAAGTTCTTTGTTCCCTTCTTGTAAAATGTGATTAAACGTCACTTGTTCAAAACCTCCTATCCAACCTAGCGCAACCTCAAGCTTCTCCCCCAACTTCCAGTTCAAGATTTTCATTGTTCGTAAGGCATTGATCACAAGTGTAGAATCTCCTTCAATTACCACCTTGGTTGCTTTTAATTCTCGGCATAGATTTATTCCCAGAAGCGGGGCATGGAACTCCACAACATTGTTTGTCCCCTCTGGAAGTGTAGCATCCAACAATCCCAACACCTCCCAATGACTATCCCTCACATTACAACCCACACCAGAGGGACCAAGATTTCCCTTAGAAGCCCCATCAAATTTCAACTTAACCCATCGCGGTTCAGGTGGGCGCCAAATCACTTTGTTGCGTTCTTCAACCAACGTCGAACCGCCTTTACCCACAAATGTAGGAACCTTGATAACAAACCAATTCTTCAATATGAAAGAGTCCCAGGCCGAAAATTTATTTTCTTTGAGTTTTATCTCTTCTAGCCTTGCGTTGAAACATTCAACTATGCTTGCCTCAATTTTGCACTATAATCTAGGAATTGATAATTCCTTTTCCTAAAAAATCCTTTTGTTTCTCTCTTTCCAAACTTCCCAGAGAACAATCGATGGGCTCATTAACCAGACATCCCCAAGTAGAGAGTGCCTCAAAGGCGCTGGCCAATAATTCAACCATTCTAGCAAATGACTAGGGAACGCAGTTTTCCAATGCAATTTTGAAAGCAACCATTCTCATATAGCCTATGTAAACTAGCAATTAAGAAGAAAATGATCAATTGATTCCTCTTGCTTTTGCACAAAGGGCACCTTGAAGGGCCCAAGAACACTAACTTTGCAAATCTGACCCTAGTCAAAATCCTCCCCTATGTCGCCGCCCATGTGAAGATGCTAGCCTTGGGAAGGCAAGCCTTATTCCAGCACAATTTAATTGGGAGCCTCGATTCTACTTGATTAGAGGAAGCCAAAATTGCGTAACCAATCTTCGCCAAATAATCCCCTGTGGCCGACGAATTCCAGTGAATTTTATCCCTGCCTTCTCTCTTCCATACTTGTCTCTCAAATAAGATCTTTTCAAAGACTTTTGCTTCTTGAGCTTCCAAACCCATCTAACAAAGAGACTTCTAGTGATGAAAACCATCCTATGAGCCAGACTAGACATCAAAATAATCCCTGACCTTTTCACCCCAAACCTGTTTGGCTTTCTCTTTGACACGAGTTAGGAGGGGATCATCTGCAAGAATAGGAAAACCCTCCCAAGAGTCTTCCCAGAAAAGCGCCTCTTCACCACTTTTAACCTCCCAAGTTATAAAATCAAGAATGAGATCTCTAGAATTTTTAATAAAATTCCGAATTCGAGAGCCATTTGGGAGAGACTTTGCTTTCAGAAAACTATAATCCTCATTATCTAGATATTTGGATTTTAAAATTTTAACCCATTTCAACTCTGGATGGGAGTGGATGGTCCAGGCCAATTTTGCCTCGAGGGCCTTATTTTGTAGCAACAAATTTTTCAAACCCACTCCATCTTTTTCTCTTCTTTCGCAAACTTTCTGCCATTTAATCAAAGGGAACTTTTTTTGATCCCCACTCCCATTCCAAAAGAAGTCTTCATTGATCTATTTATAGAATTGTTAGCACCCACTGATAATTGAAGACAAGAAATCATATAAATGGGAAGGGTAGCAATAACAAATTTTAGCATAGTTAATCTACCTACCCAAGAAAGCCACCTACTCTTCCAGGTAGAGAGTTTATCTTTCAATTTCTCTAATAAAGAATTCTAAATGCTACCAGGTTGAGTACCTTTAGCCAAAGGAAGCCCTAAATATTTGCAAGGCAACACTCCTTTTCTGAAGCCCAAACACCTTAGAATCTGATTTTCTAAATCACCACTAATGTTGAAGAAGACTTCCGACTTGGCACAATTCAACACCTGACCAGATGCTAAAGAATACTTATCCAAAATGCCTTTTAACCTCCTAGCTTCTCTGACTGAAGCAGCCCCAAACAACATGTCATCAGCAAACTGTTGAAGAGACATATACGAAAGATTGTTGGTAACCTGAAAACCCTCTTACCGACCTATGCTTATTTCCCTTTCAATCCAACGACCCAGAGCTTCCTCCATTATTATGAAGAGAAAAGGGGAGAGAGGATCTCCCTGCCTCAAACCCTTAGAAGCAGGAAAAAATCCCTCTGGAGAGCCATTCAAAAGGACTAAGTATCACAGATTGGCCACCCAACCAAACAACCAATCAAGCCAATCCCTATGAAAGCTAAAAGCCTCAAGAACCTTAAATAGAAAATGCCAATTTACACGGTCATAGGCTTTCTTTATGTCCAATTTAAGCAGCATCACAAGTTTTTTTGTTTTCTGGACAGAATGAATAACTTTTTGCGCTATTATTACTCCATCAAGAATTGACCGCCCTAGTACAAACCTTGTTTGCTCCTCGGAAATGATGATTGGCAAGAGTTTCTTAAGATGATTTGCTATCACCTTGGCCAAAATTTTGTATAAAGTATTGCAAAGAGAAATGAGGTGGAATTCATCCCAAGTTTCGAGCTTCTCCTTTTTAGGAATGAGAGCTATGAAGGTATTATTTACCTCCCTTAGGATCTTCCTTGAACACCGTGAGTCCTCAATAGCCTCTATGACATCTTTTCCCACAAAATCCCAACATTTCTGGAAAAAGAACATTGGGAACCCATCAGGCCCAAGGGCCTTCTCCGGATTTAAACCAAAGGCAACAGCTTTTATTTCTTCTTCTGTGAACCGAGCATTCAAAGCCTCCATTTGTGAGTCTGAAATAAGAGAAGGGATAGCCCTCAAAATTTCATTTTGAGCACCCAAATTAGATCCCTCCCAATCATTAAGCAAGTTGCTAAAATAATCCACAACAAAGTCTCTAATTCCTTGAGGATCTTCCAACAATTGGCCATCAAGAGCATTAATACTGGCAATCCTATTAACTTCCCTTCGAATCTTTGTGGACTTGTGAAAATATTTTGTATTCCTATCTCCTGCTTTTAACCAGATCTCCCTCGATTTTTGCCTCCAAAACAACTCTTCCTTGGTTAGCAAATCATTTAATTTCAGAGTCAAGGCCTTTTCTTGTTCAAAGCTTTCATTGTCCATCCCTTGATTGATTGTTTCAGCTAGCTTTCCCAGTTCTTCCTCCACCTTGGACCTTTCTTCAAAGATATTTTTAAAATTATCTTTATTCCATTGTCTAAGTTGTTGCTTGATAAACTTTAGTTTTGCCACAACATTGAACATCTTTGAGCCACCTGGGTTGCACTCAATCCACCAATGTTTGATCAAGTCCAAAAATTTTGGATCCTTGAACCACATTAACTCCAACTTAAATGGGCATCGAACAGGTCCCTTCTCACCTTCAATATCCAGTTGGACATGAAAATGATCTGAACCCGCCCCCAGATTAATTTTGTTGCCCAGAGTGAAAGGAAAGGCTCCCAAATTCCCTTTGAAGAAAAACTTATCTAGCTTTTCCACAATGCTACAAAAATCCTTCTATTAGTCTAGGTGAACCACCCATTTCTAGTTTACAATTCAACCAGCAAGTTCCTTTCCACAAAATGTTGAAAGTCCTTTTCGAATTGAAGAACTCTACCAGTCCCCCCTTTTTTATCGGCTGATTTTAGGATGGCATTAAAATCTCCCCCCATAACCCAAAGCTCCACCCCTTGACTGTTGAGAATATTATCTAGCTCTTGCCAAACATGTCTTTTTAACAAACAGGAAATAGGTCCATAAACATTGACCAACATAAAGTGAAGATTAGAGATTAAACTTCTTACTTAACAAGCGATCCAATGTCGGCTAGTTTCAATGGCTTCCACTAACACTGATTGGGGCCTCCAAATGGTTAACAGACCTATTGATGCTCCATCCGCACCAACCCTGGCCCACTTCCAAATCTTTAATTTTTTACTAAACTTCACAAGATCCTGCTCTTCAATTTTTGTTTCTTGCATAAGAACTAAATCTGCCTAACACTCATTAGTGTAGAGCCTGATAAGGCTCCATTTGTTAGGGGCATTAAGACCCCTAACATTCCACGTTAGGAGCCTCATTTTTATTCGGGAAGAGTCTCACCCTTCCCTACTTTCATCATGAAATCAATCTTCTTTTGGCCATTCGCTTCTCCATCCCATTTTCGTTTCTCCTGATTTGAAATTTGGCCTCTTTTTTTATTCTCGCCACAATCCAAAGTATCTTTAAACAGATCCTTTTGACAAATACCCAACTTTGCTCTAGCCAATTCTAGTCTTGAAAGAGATTTTTTTTTTTTCCTAAAAGAGAACCCAAGCCTTCAAGGTCATCTGACAAACCAAAATCCCCCTGTACAAGGGAAACCTCATCAGCCAATTCACCTTCCTCAAGCTCCCAAGGACATCTCTTAACAGCTTCAACCAATTCCACCAATTCTTTGCCAACTTCTATCAGGGAGTTCAACTCCACATTTTGACAGTCTTCACCCAGGATTTCCAAAACTTTTGAAATCTTCTCATTCAAGGCCAAATTCCTTTCCAAACTTTGAGTCTCGCCTACATCCATCCCCACCACATCTTCTTCCAGGTTGTCCACCTCCTGTGGAATGGTTTCCATAACCTCATCCTTTGTCTGATGGACCAAAATATTAGCTCCTATGTTACTATGTGGCAAAGGACTTTTGATACACACTGATTCCACCCTTCTATCCACAACACGATCCTTTGCCTCTAGCAACATTTGGGTTTTCATCATCACCGCCACATGTGACGATGAAGCTTCTGCCTCCCTAGCCTTACCCACTTTCAGAGAAAAGGATATACAAATCAAAGGACACACCAATGAATGGTTGGTGATGGAATCTATGCTTAGCTTTTGGATCCAGTTGCCATAATCAAAGATCAACTCAATTTCACTCCAAATATGCCTCACTGGACTATTTTCCATGCACACCCTAACATATGTAGAAGCCTCCTTTGCATCTTTGCATTCTTCAGCACAAACAAAGGTTCCTAAGAGGTTCCCAATCTCCTCTAAAATACTGGGTTCCCAATATTCCGACGATAGATTAGAAAGTTTGTACTAGTCTTGAACCATCTCCATTTCATAACTTAAGGGATTGAAACCCACAACCCATCACCTCAAATAGAAACCACAACCATCGAGAACCCAAACCCCATCCACAATTTCGTCCCTCAACTTTTTGCTCGAGCAAATGACCAAAAAATAGCCATTTTGAAGGATTTTAAATTGAAGTTCAGAACCCCATCACTCTTTCCACCATTTGGTCAAATAGTCCCAATTAAGGGAGGCACCATACCACTTCACTATCAACCCTAGATTCTCCAGTCTCAACACCTCTGCTTGGAGCTTGACCGAGCTAACAACCAAAGTGGCTCGTCCGCCAGGAATCACTTTACCCATTTCTGGACTTGGAGCATGATTCTTCTCTAATCTACAGTCTTCCCTTGCTTCGTCCCATTCCGAAAGTGGCCCGTCTGCCAAGAATCACTTTACCCATTTCTGGACCTAGAGCATGATTCTTCTCTAACCCAGAGTCTTCCCTTGCTTCCTCCCATTCCGAATGAGGTTGCTTGCGCTACCAAACTTTTTTGGTGTTGTCAGGGCAATGATTAGGGTTTCGCCTCCATCCCGCTTGATCTTCAGCCCTTGTATAGCCTCTGAACCCTTTCTAACCCCTATCCTGTTGATGAGGCCTTCTGAACTCCTCATTCCTGTAAGCACCCCTAGCATTTCTCCCTTTGTACCTTGAAGCATCCCCACGCTGCCCGTAATCATCAGCAGCTCTCCCATCCTCTTTCGGATTCTGGAAATTATTCCTACAAGACCTCTCCCATCTCCCTAGACACCAAATGTCCTCAATATTTTTTTGTTTGGTCTCGCTTTTGTCATTCAAATCACGATCCAACTTATGCCCTGCACCTAACCGTTGTAGACCACCATACTTGCACGCCATTCTTAGTAATGTGGATCTAATTAGTAGAGTGAATTGCACATGAAATTAATTATTGTGAGGAAGTGAATTTTAGGAATCTACATGTGCAACTTATCTTTCAAAATAGAACCACCATTCATCATAATTAAGTGAATTAAGTACTAACCTTCCTAAATAAATATTGATAATTCCCTAATTGAATTAATCTTTTATTCTTCTTATATAATATTTCCACCATCCTCATTATGTAATTTTTTTAGATCACTTGATAATTTATTCAATAAATTTATTTATTTTTAAATTCATCTATATATTACTAATGAAAAATAATATTATTAACAAATAAACAAAAATTGTCATATTAATTAATTGTTTTCCTTAAAACAATACATAAATTTACCACAATAATCAATATATACTAAAATTTTCTATTAAAAATTCAATTTTAAAATTATCACCACACATAATTATTTCATTACAATTTATTAACTACCCATCATTGTATTTTTTTCCAAACCCCAAATTACTATTAAAAAGGAAAAAAACATTATTATAATTATGATTCCACATTTTCCATGTCCTACCAGTACCAAAATTGATACACTTGTTTAAAGAATGTATTAAGGCGAGAATAGGGTATCTTTATTTTACTATTGGATTAAATTGTGCTGTAGATAAAAATCTTTCTAAGAGACTATATATGTTTAGCATAATTGATGCTCTAAACTGCTGTAGAGGGAGAGGTTACACAAATTGCATGGTATTTTATTCTTGGGTTAGTAAATATTTATTAAAGTTTTCAACAATATTTATTGCTGCGTATTAAGATGGTGTGAACATTAATCAAACACAAGTCTATTATTTGTATTGTACAAAATACATTGCATTTGTATAAAAGTAGATTGTGAGAATAAACAAACAGTAAGCATTCGAGTAAACATTCAAATGCATTCAATAAGTAACAATGCTACTCCAAATATGCATGATACAAAAAAAAAAGACAAGTCTATGCTTCCTTTTTAATTTTTATAGGTAAGTGTTATTATAAAAAAATGCATGACTTACATGCAATTATAAATGTATCCAAATTTTATAATTAATACTTAATTCAACCTTAAATACCTCTAAACATAATCATCAATGTTAATAAACTAAAATATTTTTTATCAATGCCTTTAGAAAATTTTACTAATTTTACTAAATAATATTCACTAACATTCTTATAATTCATAACATCTTACTCAATTTTGGGCTACCTGAATCAATTTAGTTATCCTAATGGCTAATTTTGTATGTTTGCTTGTGTTGCAATCAAAAAGTTGATATAAAATAGTTCCAAACGTGGTAAATTTTCCTCTGTGTTTGAAAACAATTCATCCAGAACTGTTGCAATACAGTAAGAAGATATTTCTTAAAAAACTGACATAAATCAAGCCCATACTTTCTCAAGGGAAATTTGTAAAGCAAGTTCCACAAACTTGGACGCTGCTTATCCATACAAAATGAAAACCATTTTATTTAAATTGTAATATTTTATAATAAATTAAATTTGAGTTGTTTAAAAATAAAATGTGCAATTAGTTATAGAAGTGTTAAAACTTAAGGAGATAGCAGCAATACAAATAAAGAGATACACATAAACAGAATTGTCAATATATTCACTAGAGTATATAGCTTCTTAGAGGAACAACAAAGTCATACAAATTTGAATTAGTCTAGTCATTTAACTATCTGATTGAAGCTTATTCCACCACCTCTAAGATTCCTGACAACATACTAGTAGAAGTGTTCATTTATTCTAAATACTCTGTTTCATGAAGAAATGAATTATCTATAATATCTAGCATATCCCTACCTATTACAAACTTTACCTTGGATCTTAAATTATCTCCAACATCCTCCCTAAAACCAAGTATCCACTAAACTTTTAAATGGGCACACCAATACCCTTTGAGACCTCAAGCACCTCACCTCCAACACTGAAATGAAAGCATGTCAAGGAACCAATATTTCCTCTGACCACCTTTTTAAAATTTGCTTTAATGACACTAACAAGTCTTATGGCTATTAAAATAGTCAAATGATCTTTTCATATTCTTCATACCTTACAAGTCTAGCTAACCACAGACGAATAGAGTTCCAAATTTTAACTGCATTTAATAAACCAATTTCCTGCTCTACCATATCAACAAATTGTTTGCCATTCAAGCCAAAGATCTTATGAAGAAATTAATTCAACAAATTGTTTGTCATTCAAGCCAAGAATCTACCTCACTCAACTGTCAGCATACTAAGATCAATTACTTTATTCATTTATTCTAACATCCCCTCTTAATGAATTCTCTATGATAGCTAGCATAATCCTACATATTACAAACTTTATCTTTGATATTTAGCTTGTCTCGAACATTCTCCCTACATCCATTAAACCATCAAATGAACACACCACTGGCCTTTGAAACCTCAGGCACCTCTCATCCTCCAACACTGAAATGAAGGCATGTCAAGGAACCAATATTTCCTCTACCCACCTTTTCAAAATGTGCTTTGATAACCCTAAACATCTAATGTTTATTAAAATAATTGAATGATTTATTTGTCTTCTTCACACCTTGCAAGTCCAGCCAGCCAAAGAGACAGTCTCCATTGTTAAGTACATTTAAGGAACCAATCACCTGCTCTTCCATATCAACAAATTGTTTGTCATTCAAGCCAAAGTTCTAGTGGTTATCAAGAAAATATATGCTACCAGCCAACATTTGCCAAATTAAATTCTTTGCCAAGGACAGTATGGCCTTGCTAACATTAACAGCAACAGCTCCCTCTTACCTAGCATTTGTCAACTTGCCAACATTAACAACAGCAGCTCCCTTTTTGCTCTTCTCCCAAATAGAAGAGCAGGGTTGCAAAAATCTCTTCCTCTCTAACAAATCTGAAGGACTTCCAATCTTTTGGTACTTGAGAAATTCAGTCCTATTCTCAAACTGCTATGTAACGCAATTTATTCATCTGCTGCATTAATTAAGCAAGCTATTTACTTCTACTCCTACAGTAGGCTGCATAGTAGAAGCCTATGAGATCCATCCCCACTATACTAGGAGGTCAGAGCTGAGCAGGCTCTGATACCATGTTAAAATTTAGAGAGATAACAGCAGTACAAAGATAGAGATACACAGAAATAGAACTATCTATATATTCACTAAAGAAAATTACATGACAAAAATAGCTTCTTCAGAGGAACAACAAACTCTACAAATCTGGCTTTAGTTTAGTCACCTAACTTATCTAACTGAAACGTATTCTGCCATCTCTCAAATGCCTACTGTCAGCACTCTAACAGCATATGTTTTATCCATTTATTCTAACAAGATCTGTACCAGTGGTGAAAATAAGAGAGATATTGAACTCAACAAAAAAATTACAGACATGTCAGGTGAAAATAGAAGACAACAAGAACCATACAAAAATAGTAAAGGGCACTCCCTATCATTTGTAATGATGAGAAACTGTCCAGAGTGTAAATTTTAATGACCAATTTAATGCACAGAAAATTAATTCAAATCAGACACAATAACACAGCAGATACCCTGGGAAAACCCTCCTCTTGAGGGAGAAAAACCCAGCAACAAAGATCTCTCTTATATATATAAATAGTGGCAACAATTCTCTTTACAATGAGGCCAATCACAAGGCCAATATTCAGCACCTACACAAGATGCAATGACAGATAATAATCTGCACCTCCTTAATATCTAAATCTGCCCTTGAAGAAATTCGCAACCTGCTCTTGAGGAAATTCGCACTTGAATGAAGTAATGTATCGAACTTGCTTGATGTGTAAATGAGAACAAATGATCTTCTATATATACAAAATGATAGAGAGGTCGCACCTCTTCAAGAGATAGGTCGGCCACCATACAAAATATAATTACAAGGATAGGAGGTTGGCCTCCAATAACAAATGTCTTTTCTTATTTATGACGCAACCAATAGAGAGAAAGTCGGCACACATAGAAACTAGTGCCAATCAAATTAAATCGCACCTCTTTATGGATAGAGGACTCTATAAATTAAATAGCTCTCTAGCTATTATTTAATTTATTCATAACAAGAATATCGCTGGAAGTTATTCCGACGCTGCATGTTATCATTAACACTCCCTCTCAGCTAGAGAGAAAACTTCCAGCTGCTCAAGACAAATCACCTCATCGTGATGTCTACCACATTGGCTACAACCATAAGTGAACAAGAAGAATATCACCTCAACGTGATATTAGATATCACCTCAACACGATATCAACCATAATAATATAACCATACTATGGTGGCAATAAGTGCTCATCACTTGCGTGATGTTGTCACCTCAATGTGACTTTCACCATGACTCTCTCAGAGGGTGAAGCACAAGTACAATACATGTCATGGAGTCTCACACATGACACCCACCATGACTTAGCTCAAAGGGTGGAAACAAGGGCTTTCACCTCAAATTCCTCCTTCTCAGAGGAAAATGCATTATCAAGGGCTTGCACCTCAAATTCCTCCGTCTCAGAGGAAAATGCATTAACAAAGGCTTGCACCTCAAATTCCTCCGTCTCAGAGGAAAATGTACTAACAAGGGTTTGCACCCTCAAATTCCCTTCGCCTCGTGAGGAAAATACATTAACAAAAGGCTTGCACCTCAAATCTCCGGCCTCAAAGGAAAATGACATCAAGGATTTCAACTCCCCTAACTTTCTCAAAGAAGAACTCATTAAACAAGGCTCACTAATAATCGGTGACTCTTACTCACCAAGGGCTGGATTCTTCCACCATACCAAGCTTATCTCAAAAGTACACAAACTTTGTCCGGGAGAAAGGCTTGGTGAGAATATCTGTCGTCTACTCATCAGTACTGATGTAACTCAACTGTACAGCCTTCCGCAGTACCATATCTCTAATGTAGTGGTACTTGATCTCAACGTGCTTGGTTCTATCATGGAACACAGGATTGACAGAAAGCTTCACGCAACTCTGATTATCACAATGAATGATAGTAGGCTCCATTGATTGTCCAAACAATCCTGCAAGGAGCTTACGATGCCACACTGCTTCCCGAGCTGCCATACAAGCTGCAATGTATTCTGCCTCTGCTGTACTCAATGCTGCTGTGATGACTTCACGCACTGTGAAATCATATGAACCCAAACTGAAGCAACAACCGAGGTTTCTTCCATAACTGCGGACAATAACCTGGCTCCAATCAAAATCAGTAAAACCATGTAACCTGTGTCTGCATCTCGAAGAATACCTCAACCCATATCCACCAGAAGCACGCAAGTATCTCGATATGTTTAGCTGCAACAAGATGTATCTGTCTCCGTGATCACACACACAACCGGCTAAGTACCCACCCCATAGCAGCCGGGTCTTAGTGTTAAATCTAGATACATCAAAGCGATCCAATAAGCTGTAGCAATGTAGGATCCACCAAGTCTCCACTAGCTGCAACCTCCTTCAATCCCTATGTAGGTTGGTCTCCATAGGTGTAGACATGGATTTGCAATCCATCATTCCAAATCTCTTAAGTATATCAATGGTGTACTTCCCTTGACTTAGAATCATCTCATCTGGTTTCTGCCAGACTTCTAGGCCAAGGAAGTAATGCATGAGCCCAAGGTCCTTCATCTCAAATTTAGAGGTCAACTCCTTACACTCAAGAATCAAGTGATCTTCTCCAGTAAGGATCAAATCATCAACATATAAAACCAGAATTAATGTTTCACCATTGATTACCTTGAAGTAGAGATTTGAACCAGCATCATTCTTCAAGAAACCCAAACTTGACAGGTAACGATCAATCCTTTCGCATCAAGCACGAGGAGCCCGGCACTTCATACAAGGCCTTCTTTTTAGTTTTGCGTAAACATGTAATTTTATCATGAACTCTCAACCATCGTTAAGTTTCATATAAACTTCTTCCTCAATTACTCCATTGAGAAAGGCCATCTTCACATCCACATCCGGGTGACCTTCCATCCTCTAGATGCAGCAATAGCAATGATAGTTCTGACAGAAGTATAGCAAGCAACAGGAGCAAATGTTTCTTCATAATCAACTCCCTCTTTCTAAGAGAACCCACGAGCCACAAATCTTGCTTTGTACTTCTCAATGCTTCCATCTGCAGCATGCTTAATCTTGAATAGCCATTTAGAAGATACCACAGACTTGCCCTCAAGTCTAGGAACAATGTCCCAAACATCATTCTTAAGAATTGACTGATACTTCTCTGTCATAGCATCTTTCCAAACCCCATGATCTAGATGCTTCAACACGTGGTAAAGCTCTGACTCATGGACTGACTCATTAAGGCAACATAGTTGGAGAACTTATGTGGCCTTTTACTTTCTCTGAATGTGCCTCTAGGAGCTGCAAAACTTTCAGCCTCTTGCATAGTACGCCTGGCCCATAGAGGTCTCTTTCTCCCAATAACAATGTTAGTAGGCCCATCAGTAGGTTCCAAGGGTTCAACAGGATCAATATCTTCTTTTGGTTCTGAAGTCTCCCTCTGAATCTCAGGAGTATGGTCAACTTCCATATCCTGAGGAGACTCTTCATCATCGATCTCCATATGAATGCCCTTGGATCTCCTGAATGCAACATCTTCCTCGAATGTGACATCCCTACCGGGATCCTGGGGATCAACTGGGTCCTCGAATGTACATCCCCAGAGGCTTTTAATGTCTCACCTAGCCTACAACATTCCCTTCTTGCCAAAAGGCTCCAACTTGGTTCTCTTTTCCTTTGGAACATGAACATAGACAAGACATCCAAATATCCTCAAATGACTGACTTCAGGCTTCTTCCCTGTAAAGGCTTCCCCTAGAGTCATATTCTCCAAGATCTTATGAGGACTTATGTTTTGAACATATACAACCGTCCTGGAAGCTTCTGCCCATAAGAAGGTTTGTAAATCTTGATCATGGATCATGGCCTTCATTGCTTCCATGATCATCCTGTTCTTTCTTTCCATGACACCATTCTATTGAGGATTATAGGGAACACAAACTCCCCTCTTAACTCTCGTGATCAATACAAAAAATTTCGGAATTGCCGAGGTGTATCATTCTCCACCATTGTTAGATCCTCGAGGACCTTAATTTTACCGTAAAGATTTTCTACTAGAGCTTTGAACTCTTTAAACTCATCCAACACTTCCTACTCTTTGTAGATTTCAAAAAATAAATCCAAGTCTTCCTAGAGTGGTCATCAATAAAACAAAACATAATACAAGAATCCACTAAGATGGAACGCAGATAGACCATAACCGAATGAATAAGGTCTAAAATACACTTAGATCTATTTTCTCTACTATGAAAAGGGGCTTTTATATTCTTACCCAATGCACAGCCCTTGCAAGTACCTTTGTGCTCCTGGTTGAACTTAGGAAGGCCTGTCACCATCTTCTCCATGATAGGTAAGGCTCGAAAGTGTAGGTGAGCCAATCTCCGATGCCAAAGATCACATAGACTTGAAGACTCATGAACCAAAGCTTGTAGAGGACGTGTGCAGACTCTGTAAAGGCTTTCATGTCCAACTCCAATTACTTGAGCATCCTTGAAGCTAGAGTTCTTCATCCACACTAGAACTTTGCCTTTGGAGAAGGCAACATGATATCCTTTATCTTCCAAGGCTGAAATGGAAATAAGATTGCGCTTGATTCCAAGAACATAAAGAACACTACTCAAGTGTGATGTCGAAATCCAAATGAAGTGAAGCGGTCCCAAATCCTTTTACGGAGTAGCTAGCATCATCTCCAATAATGACTTGCTCGGAAGACTCCTTCTCCACCAAACTTGATAAGTGCTCCTTAAAACCAGTGATATGTCGTGAAGCACCACTATCGATCAGCCAAGTGTTGGTGTCGTTAGGTACACTGCTTGCCAATGCCGAGTAGAACAAATATTCACTTGAATCCCTTTATGTAGAAGCCTCATCAACATCCGCGAACGGTAATTTGTTGCTTAGGTCTAGTTGAACAATATTTCTGGATGGCTATGCCCAAACTTATCACACCTAAAGCATTGAATCTTGACATATCCCTCTTCTTCTTGAATGGAGGTGCATCATCATTTTCCCCTTGTCCTCGATTCCTCTTGAAGAATCCCTTCCTTCCATCTTTTTCCTTTCTTCTTTAAAGCATGGGAGGCGCAGAACATGAATGTCTTCATTCTTGAACTTTGACCAACGCCTCTTGACACCAACCTTGATTCCTCTTGAATGCAATCTAATCTTAGGCAATCAAACTTAGGCAATTTTGATCTTGCACTGATTCCCTAAATGTAAGACTCCCAAGACAAAGGTAGACCATTGAGAGCAAGCATAGTCAGGTCTTTGTCATCAACAATATGCCCTATTGTCGAGAGCTGATCTCTCAAATCTGCAATCCTCATAAAGTATGCAATCACCGATTCACCTTTCGCCATCTTCACATGATGAAGTTGTTGCTTCAATGCTTACCAATTAGTATTGTTGATTCTGCATATCTCTTCCAATGTTTTGAACATGTCTCTCGCTATCTTCAACTTAGAGACAATAGGCACAATATGATCCTTGACGGAATCAACCAATATCTTCATTGCTTTAATATCTTTCTTCACCCATTGTAACTTCGCTTCTTCCTCCTCAGGTTCAGGAACGCTGGACTCTACGAACTCACCCAAGTCATTTTCACGCAAGGTAAGCATGATCCTAAACCTCCATGATGTGAAGTTGGATGCACCCTCGAGTCTATCCTCGATCTTCAAACCGTTCACCATCTTGACTAATGTAGATAGATGAACAACTAGGGTATTGCTGATTAGAAATAATCTGATCACAATCCTCTCAAACCCGCTCTGATACCATGTAAATTTTAATGACCAGATTTAATGCACAGAAAATTAATTCAAATCAGACACAATAACACAGCAGATACCCTGGGAAAACCCTCCTCTTGAGGGAGAAAAACCCAGCAACAAAGATCTCTCTTATATATATAAATAGTGTCAACAATTCTCTTTACAATGAGGCCAATCACAAGGCCAATATTCAGCACCTACACAAGATGCAATGACAGATAATAATCTGCACCTCCTTAATATCTAAATCTGCCCTTGAAGAAACTCGCAACCTGCTCTTGAGGAAATTCGCACTTGAATGAAGTAATGTATCGAACTTGCTTGATGTGTAAATGAGAACAAATGATCTTCTATATATACAAAATGATAGAGAGGTCGCAACTCTTCAAGAGATAGGTCGGCCACCATACAAAATATAATTACAAGGATAGGAGGTTGGCCTCCAATAACAAATGTCTTTTCTTATTTATGACACAATCAATAGAAAGAAAGTCGGCCACATAGAAGCTAGTGCCTATCAAATTAAATCACACCTCCTTATGGATAGAGGACTCTATAAATTAAATAGCTCTCTAGCTATTATTTAATTTATTCATAACAAGAATATCGCTGGAAGTTATTCCGACGCTGCATGTTATCATTAACACAGAGCACTGTTCTACCCTCCTTCCAAACTTAAAAAGAGATAGCGGCAGTACAAAGATAAGTGATAAACACAAACAGAACTATCTATATATTCACTGAAGAAGATTAAATGATAAATATAGCTTCTTCAGAGGAACAACAGACTCCTAAAAATCCGGATCTAGTTTAGTCACCTAACTGAAACTATTCTGCCACCTCTAAGATTCCTACTGTCAGCACTCTAACAGCATATGCTTTATTCATTTATTCTAACAAGAACTGTAGCAGTGGTGAAAATAAGAGAGATATTGAACTCAACAATAAACACTTACAGGTGTGTCAGTTGAAAATCAAACAAAACACGAACCATGCAAACATAGTAAAGGGTACTTTCTAACATTTGTAATAATGGGAAACTGTCCAACGCACTGTTCTACCCCTCCTCCCAAAAGTTTCCATCCATCAGTGCATCCATTTAAACAAAGAGCAAAGCACATGCAATATGTTGGTAAAATAACATCTGACATATTTACAGACTTTGATTTGTGTCAACACACTCCACAGCACAGCAAAATCGAATGGTGATCTCTGAAATCCAATAAAAAAATTTTTGTTCCTTTTAGAAGAGCCTAATAGACCTTGTTTTATCTAAGGCAGAGTAATCCATGGTACAAAAAAGTTGTCTTTGAAATAGTTCTGGCACTTTGTTGGGAAAAGATTAAAAGAAAGCCACTGTCAAGACATACAAAGGAATTAAATGAGAAGAAAAAAAGTCAGCAAAAATTGTAGAATATGAAAAATATGAAGGAATAGGTAAAAGCAAGGAAAAGTAGAGGATGAAACAAATATCATGTTACACTGAGCTGTGCATAGGTGAATGAGAAAAAGCATACAATAAAGCAGGATCTCAATAGGTTAGTTTATATAGCCTGCCCAGTTTGCCTATCAACATATAGCTACATTTAAAACAGATGTTTTAGAGCATAGAAAACAGTATTGAAAGTTAACCATTGTCCCGAAACCTATTGATGGATTTGATATAAATGGCACCAAAGTGATTTAAAGCAATGACGTAAAGGCATACAAGATGCAGAAAAACATCATATGCTATTCCATTCTATTTTATTTCTAATGCATTTCTAACCAAAATAACAAATAAGAAATACAAATATTGCATTTGAAGACCCCAAATATACCAAGATAACCACTTCAAGCATGCAATTGTCATTTACTTGTAAATCATAAAACCAAACCAAAAACTGACTAGGCTGGTATGATTATGTTTATTTGAGCTTATGCCATTTTACAGTCAAATAGAATTTACACCAAACAACAATATGCAAAAAATGGAGTATTGAACAAAGAAATTACATAACTCAAAGACAACTACTCTATGCAGGCTGTGTCTGTCTTGTTGCAAGCAGCAAATCTTAACCTTTGCAGTTTCAAGCTTCACATGAAAGTCAAAACAAATGCCCAAACCTGCATAAGAGAGATGCAAAATGCATAAGATACAGTGAAAAGCCAATACATATTTTTGTGGGAGAGATGTAACATCAACGATGCCTGACATGTCCAATAAATTATACTGCCAATGCTTGTGAGGATTATTTAATTCTATCACTTGTTGCACTGTCCATGTTGTAGTATTACATGCCTATGCTGCTCTAGTCAGTTAAATGAAATTTACATCAAAAGACAATATGCAGAAAATGAGAGAATATTCAACAAAGAAATTACAGAAGTAGAAGATAAACATACTCTGTACAGGCTTTATGTGTCTCCACACAGACCATAATGTCTGCAGTTTCTAACTTCAAATGGATGTGAGAGAATGCTCTAAACTGCAGAAGAGAGATGCAAGAAGATGAAAATACAGGAAAAAAGCCAATACACATTTTGTGGGAGAGATGCACTATCTCCAAAGCCTGAGATCCTCAATAAACTCTACCAGTAATGCTAGACAGGATTATTCAATTCTATTGATGTGCCACTATCCATGTTGCAGAATTATTCATTACATGTTATCAATGCCACACCATCATAGATTGAGGGCAATTCCCAATTAAAATTCCTAGTTGCAGAATTATTCAGTGCATGCTATCAATGTCAAGCTTTTGTAATGTCATTTGCATGTTGTACCCAGTCTTTTGCAATTTCATAAAAAAACAAAACCTAAATCAAGAGTTTTATCTTCCTAGAATCTTTTGATCTCCTGATTCATCAGTTTTATGATTGAAATGTAATCTCTATGGAATCACAGTTAGTTGTACACTAGTACATGTTATTCCTTTTCGACTTGGATGATATGCAAAACTGCTACCATGCAGCTTTATTTAATAGCTTTATTTATTCAGTGCATGCTATCAATGTCAAGCTTTTGTAATGTCATTTGCATGTTGTACCCAGTCTTTTGCAATTTCATAAAAAAACAAAACCTAAATCAAGAGTTTTATCTTCCTAGAATCTTTTGATCTCCTGATTCATCAGTTTTATGATTGAAATGTAATCTCTATGGAATCACAGTTAGTTGTACACTAGTACATGTTATTCCTTTTCGACTTGGATGATATGCAAAACTGCTACCATGCAGCTTTATTTAATAGCTGAAATATTATCTGCTCATATTGCCTGTGTGCACACAAAGGCAAATAGGCTTTTGCATGCAAGCCACCAAAAGCAACAGAAGTCTGGTGTTCTAATCTTTTTCTACTAATTTGGAACTGCTGCTTTGTACCAGAAACCACTTGCCTCAATATAAAAGGTTACAAAATATTGAGGTTCTTTTTACTGCTACCACATGGCAGAAAGCTGTGCCTGAGTATAATCATCAATAAATTTGTCCTATGTTGGGTTGTATGTGTGCCATGCTTCAAGAGGATTGAGAGTAAACAACCCGTTACCATGTTGAGAGTACGAGGACATTCTATGGCATATGTTTAGGAGAAGATATTGTTGATGTACAGCAAAAGACACATTGTACGATGGGTGTATACCATACAGGAACACTCAAAGTAAGAAGATTGTCAGGATACACAAAACCAACCTGTAATTTGCAGTTGATATGATTTCCTAACATCCACCACAGCTAATCTGACATCTCCAGAAGCAGAAACATGCCATGTATCCTCAAACGTAAAGGAATAAATAGGGCCAGAATGAGGAACCCAGGAGACTAAGGGTGCTTTTTCATCTCCTCCTCCGAGTTTTGAGCGTTGGAACAGCTATCAAGCTATGAATAACTCCCTTCCAGTGAATAAAAACTTCCATGATTAACTGCACAATACAAATAATGGCAGACTTTTGCAACAAAGACGCAAGTGCAATGGTGGATGTATCTGCACCAGTGCTCCACCAGTCCCTGATATGCCTGATATGTGCCATGCAATCCCACCTCTCCTTTTCAATCCTATTCTATGAGACTCCATGGGAAATGGTGGAAAAAGGAAGATGCTTAATGTTCAATTAAGAAAATTAATTGATTAGATTGATCCACTGAAAAAACTGCTAAGCTTATTAGTTACTTATTATTAAGAACAATAACACTATTCTCGTGGCCTCCTCTAATAACAAATCAGATAAAATGATCTTAAATTGATAATAATACGTATAAGACTACTGATACATCTGAAACTTTATTATGTGCAATGGTAAAAAAGTTGATTGGCAGATGGGAGAAACTTATTTGGACATAATAAATGATGTAACTGCCTGCTCACAAAAACTAATAATAAGAATATAAAAATTACATCGGCTTTCTTAGATACTATTTCAGCTTAAATCAAATTATTTCTCTGAACAATTGGCAGAATGGCACAGTAAAAAGCCAGCAAGTCTGCCATCACCAGCAACCATATTCTACAATATACTACAAAACCTTCAGCAGGAACAAGGACCACAAACACCCAAAGCACCCCACGTAAGATGCTCATTGCCACCCACATACACTTAAATCAAAGCCTACCCTACAAAATAAGACAGTACCTCATGAGCTGCTGTCATACTGGTCCTCACAATCAAACCATTACAGTGATCACAAACCTTAAATTAACTGTCTTCACATAAAATGTGCACTTAGCTTTAAAACTCTTAAAACATACAAAACAAAACATAACAAAAGATTTTGCACTACAAAAGCCACAAAAGAGTAATATTTTTCCCCACATGGTAATTATTGTACTTTTGTTATTTCTTCTCATGTCAACACAACCTTGCACTTCAATGCTACATCACAAAATAAAAAATGCTGGACCCAAGACGTGCTGAATATATTCTCTCCAACTAATATGTTGCAAGAAAAGTTTCCCTTCAAAAAGAAAATATATGAAATAGAAATATCTTCTCTTACACTATACTCATAGTTGGTGAGCTTTGCCTGGTCACAATACAGAAATACTATTTCCACTATAAAAATTGATTACTTACATTATTAACAAATCCATCACCAAAGAAAGACTCCATGCTCCAAACTCAATTCACGATTCTACAAGGCAGACTCAGATAAGACAAACATGCTATTTGGAAATTTTATCTCAGGTTACATTTTTAAAGCCAACCCCAACCCACCCCAAATACTGAAAAGAAAGGAAAGAGCAAATGCAACAGTATTTACATTGCAATAGGCATATTATTTGTTTGTTATGGAAAAAATACTTTTCCCTCCACTTCATTTTTTAATTGAAAATCAGCAATAGCACCCAGACACAAATATAAATTTAGATTCAGTAAAAACATTCTTTAAATGTTATTTCTATGGAAAGATTTTTCAACTTCATGAACTGAATAGACTGATGGAAAAAATGCGAGTCCACCAAAGCAATTATATAGCCCTGGCCCCCGATGGAAAAAGTTTATTTGTTTGTTACGGAAAAAATACTTTTCCATCCACTTCATTTTTTAATTGAAAATCAGCATTTGCACCCAGACACAAATATAAATTTAGATACAGTAAAAACATTCTTTAAATGTTGTTTCTAAGGAAAGATTTTTCAACTTCATGAACTGTATAGACTGATGGAAAAAATGGAATCCACAAAGCAATTTTATAGCCCTGGCCCCTTATGATGAATTACACAAACCATCACGATGGTTTTCTTAAATTAACATGAACTAATTTTTAATCGAGGAAAATTCCAAATCATGATAAGTTACAGAGGTATGAACATAATAATTACAGATGATATGGAAGTTGGCACATAGAAAGCTAATGCCTGTAAATCAACCTAAGCACCAATCCACCAATATGATTTCAAAAACTTCTTGATAAGAAGAGCAATAATGGCCACAGACAAACCAACAGCTAATAACGTTAGACCTCTATCATCAGGAGATGTATGTTGTCTATTAGTTGTTAAGTTATTCCTCATTTCATGATCCCTGTTTGCTGCATCTGCATTTGGAACTCCTGGTTCTGTATGTGATCTCAACTCTGCACTGGTTCTTGCAATTGGGGGGGTTATTTCGGGATTCAAATGTGATTCATGTGCATCCCCAACCATCTCTTCTACTTGTAAATGTTCTACAGATGTCACTGCAATTGTATTTGCCTGGTCTTCAACCTCAGGTGTTACAGGTTGTGAGGCATCTTGGTTGCCTGTCACAGGACTAAGTTCAGGTGCAAGAGTCGCCTTTTTCAACATATATTCATGAATCTATAATGCAAGAAAATAGTTAAGCCATTAGAACAAAGAACTAGAGGCTGCGCTAAATTATATGCAAAACCATAAACATGAATTGCAAAAACATGTAATTAAGCTCAAATATTAAATTCAAAACGGCATTAAAACAAACCTCATTAATTAGTTTCTGTCGGTCTGTGTTCCCAAACTTAGGTGGATGAACCCGGGACTTAATGGCAAGAGCACTCCTTTCTTCCTTACTGTAATCAAGTGACCCAACAGCTCCCTCAGGTTTTGTTGGCATGAATGCAATAAGAGCCACCAATGCAGATCGAACTGCAAGGATTTCATTACATTAGGAGAAGATGCATAGCATAACATGAAACATGACATAACACTCCACACAGTGACTACATTGTCCAAAAACTAAAATTATAGTTATGAATCATTATATTATGTCAAGCGATTTCCTTTTCAGTTTCTTCAAAGCAAAAACAATGATGCAACAGACTAGATCAAAAAGAAGTAACCCCAGAAGGTAAGGATAATATTGGACAATTCATTTAATTCATAAAAACATAGAATGGCTTCAAAGTGTGCACAGACTAAATTATATTATACAACTACTAAAACTGTTTTAATGTAAGGCTTATTGAAAATACTAGAAACAAAGAGATGCATCTTCACCTAAACTAATTTAAATCAAGACAATCCTAAACACCCCCTTGGATATTCTGGCACTGCCACATATATTACTTGGTCTGCCATCGGCTAATAGTTGTTTCCACTTTCCAATGACCCTAAATGCAAGGGAATCAACTTGAAACCTCTAGGCTATTAATAATATTTTGACATACTTTCCATGAGAATAATATTTTGACATACTTTCCAGATTTCTCATGTTCCTTTCCTGCATCTAACAGTTGATAGCAGACTACTCCAAGGTCTAGGTGAATAATTTTGTTTGCTTTTTCCAATCTTGTTATTGAAAGAATGTGAATTTGCATGCACTGCACTTGGTTGAAAGGCTGCATGGTCAATTCAACCCATGCTCAAGTAAGAACAAATTGTCATATAATTTTCCACTCACCATTATGGACACAGTAAGGATGTGGGATGGGTGAAAGGCCAAAGAAGCACTTATTAAACTCTTTATTGTCTGTTTCTTAACTTTAGCACTGATTTTAATTTTAGTTTATCACTTACAAAAAAAATTTAAAAAACTTGTCAAACTGCAGCAGAATCATTTTGGGTTCTGTGAAACTCATTGAAATTCATTCCAGGTTCATCCGGGACAAACACACAGAGGAAATGGCATGACCTGCGGAACCCCCACCTGGACTGACCCAGAACCCAAACCAGTTTCAAACCAGACCTGGATACAGGGCCTGCAAGGCATGAACAGCAACATAGGAATAAGTCACATTGTATCTATTAGTTTGATTTAAATATGTAAATATTTTGGTTAAATTGTTTGTTGTGTCAGTTTTAATACATATTGACAACTGCTTCGCATGCACACCAGGTTTGTAGGAGCCAAGGCCCTGTTTTGCCCTGAACAATGCACACTGTGTCTATTAGTTTGATTTAAACATATAAATTATTTGGTTAAATTGTTTGTTGTGTCACTGTTTAAGACTGTTGGCAATTGCTTTGCATACACACCAGGTACAAAGGAGCCAAGGCCCTGTGTTCTAAGGCCATAAAGTTTATCAGTATATTTAATGCTCAGGGAACTTACTGAGGGGCATGCGAGAGTGCCATCTCGAATCTCACCATGTCTGAACCTCATTTCTTATGTTGTTTCCATCTCCATTTTCTTTCCCAGTTATGTTTTTGGTAAATGAAATATAGACTCTACCACTCTGAAGACGGTAGATTATCCAACTTTATTGATAGTTGATAATATTCTACAAAATATTAAAAAGTATGAAGTACTGAAGGCTTTCACGAACAGTTTTCAAAAGAATATTTTTGTAGGATTTTACCCATCTATGTTTTAACATTTAAGTCATCAATATGACCTAAAAAATAGTCATTTATATTAATGATAGTCTTCTTTGTGCGTGTCTTCAAACCAATGGAAAAATATTGCACTACATCTTCAATATTTCGCACAGATAAAACATGAGTTGCCAAAATTACCACTCCATGTTGGCTGCCAATGCTCTGGATGATAATTTGATATGCTCAAGCATATTTTTGTCTGTGTTTCAAATGTGCCATTAGGCTGCAAAATAAACCACAAACACAGTATTACACTTGATCCAACTACATTGCTAAAAAACTATAAAAGAAGGAAGCTTAAAGAATTAACATTATCAAGCATTGTAGGAGGAGTCTGCCTAAGAACAAAATTTCTACTTTAGTGGGTTTTTAATGCACATCAAGCAATCATAAAAGGGTTTTCTTACTCAACACGTTAATGAGGCCCTTCACTATCTTTAAGGTCAAGTAAAACAACTTGGACACTTCAAACATTTTCTACCGACTAGGGGCAACTATTCTGCATCTTTATCTTAAGAATCTGCATGAGTATGGATCATATCTTCTAGAAGTAAATCAATTCATTAACCTGATCCAACATCCACTCAACCGATAACTGGTACAAATAAAACCTAGCAAACAGTAAGGTTTTCCACCAACCAATAAACCTATCAGACCAGAAATGCCACTGTTGCTTCATTGACCAAATATTGACAAAAAAAGCAGACTACCAAGTATGAATGCCATCAGAAAAAATGAGCACATTTAATGCTGAAAAGTGACTATTAGAAACTCGAGAACAACAGACAGCATAAAAACAGGCAACAATATAAATTACTGCTATTGCTGCTTTCTACAATCCAAAAGGCCCAGAATCCAAATAACTGTCATAAGAAAAATAAACTAAACAAGAATGTTCATATGCACCATGGACATAGACATTGCGTTCACTAAAATTCTAGAAATTTTAACAAGAAGCGACAGAAATAGTGCACTGTTCAACAAGCGACAGAAATAGTGCAATTCGCTCACAACACAGAAATGTTACAACATTAGGCATCAGATTCAGAATTATAGCATATGAGTATTATGAATCAAACATCAACACAAGGAAATAAATTAGTAGATTAAATCAATTGAACACCATTATATCTCTTTGAATATGCATCGCTTGAAAGACAGCCTCGGATAAAACAAGGCAAGCGAGTGATTCGGTTGTGCTGCGTATTTACTAAAATTGTACTGGGCCAAATGGGTATCCATTAATAATAAAATAATAACGAAATTAATCAGAAGCTGCTACTCTGAGAAACCCAAAAAGGTAGGACAGATTTTGCATGGAACAGAGACAAGCCATCACCGGATCTTAAAATTAGGTGAAGATAAATACTATTGCTGATGTATGGCAAAAGTAAAGCAAAAATACCGTCAGCAGCATGAAAGAGGGAGGCTTGAGAGGGTAATCGGCAGGCAACTGGATTCGCCCGTGATAGATCCCGCCCTCAAACTCTGTGTCGCGGGGCCCTCTGATAGCAAACTGCCACTCAAATATATTTTCCTGTAAAATAAACAAGGAGATCAAAAACCCAACTACCCCTGAAGATTGGTTTCTGAGGAAATTGATGGCATGCGGGCATACCTCTAACGGAAGGCTCATGTAATCATCGCTCGGATTATTCTGCATTTCCTTCAATTCCTGCATGATCCTCTTCACAGCAGGATTCTTCATGTTGATGTTGTATTTCTCTGGCATCTTGTCCTGGATTGAGGAAGTAACAGAATAGGAGAAAAGATATGAGCTATTGTGGACGGAATGCACAGCTTTGTATCAGGAATGACCAGGCCCAGACAAATAAAATAAGGTAGAGTAAAGAAGACCTAAATAGTGGAGATTTATGTTATAGTCCTAGGCGGCTTCGCCCACTGGTCTCTCGCCACGTTTACTTCTCCACCAATCACCTCTCGATGCCCTGTCATTTTTAACTTTCACCTACCAACAGGAACAAACCACCAATTCCATTTTCCACTTGTACAGATTTATTCATTTAAGGAGAAGTTAACTCAACTTGGGGGGAATTTTTTTAAATGTTTAATGATTTATTTCCTAAAATAGACTATATATACTAGTATAGGTATCTTAAAAAATGCTTCGTAGAGTTTTTTTTATTTAATTGAGAGCAGAATTATTTTGTTCTTTAGTATAGATATAAAATATCTAATTTGGAATTATTTATTATATATTTAAGAGAAAATAATTTTAAATTAAAATTTATGTATTTTTTAGTTTTTTCTTACAATTATTTTATTTAGAAATATATTAGTTTTTTATTTTACTTTAATTAAATTGTTGTATATAATTTTAATTTATTTTTAAATTTAAAACTGTAATAAATTTTAAGAGTGTAGATAGTTTTTTATATCAACATTTGGGATCATATTCTATTATTCATTATGATGTTGTACAGAAAGAGAGAACAACGTCAAGAAATCTACACTCTATGAACTGTAGAAAGTTCATGCTAGTAATAAATCTTGTTTACCTAAATTTTTATTTTTATTTTTATTTTTACTTGTATTTTGTATATATTATTAATAACTCTTATTTTAACCAATCAGAACTTGAGAATTTTTTCTATTTTAAATTTTTTAATCTATAATCAATGTATACATGTGAATTATTTAACAAAATTTATTTCAAAAATCATTTCTCTTCAATTTGATTGGCACACAATTTTTACCTGATATAAGCGATTTTTCCGCTTCCATTTCTTCCATTACCTCTATTTTCCCATTTCAGAAGGGAATCGTAGCTATTGTTATGGAATGCAGGGCATGGTGGGCATGGTCGTGGAGGCCTCTCGCAGCCTTCTTGCTAAAAAATCTGGGAAACGAGAATGGGAGATTTTCACGCCTAACATTTCCCCAGCGTCGCCAACTACTTCGAGCGGTTCGTTTTCTCCTTCATTGTTCCTTATCTCTTTTATGTTTTGCTCTGTTTGAAGATTTCTCTTTGCTTGTACGGGAGTTTCATTATTTCCATGGTTTCCTGTGGCCCAAGACATACTGTTTACCGATCATTTATCTTGTTTTACTTGATATTTTGAAAACAGAATGAAGTCTGTAAATATGAAGGCCGAAAGACAAAAAGCAAGGTGAACATTAGGACAAGAATTCGATTTTGTTTTTAAAAGAGTTTTTCATCTGACTTTATTAAAACCCTAAATGTTTTTTCTTTGATTTTTGTTATGTACAGGTAACTGATTGCAGTAGAAGTGCTCCATTGTGAAGGAATGGGTGACTATTACTTATGATTTCAGGCTCGTTATCTGCCCAAGAGGCCTCATCTTGTATTTCCCTTTGAAGATAGTGGATAAGTATGTGTTTTTCCTCACTTTTGCTGGAGTCTTCTCCCAGAATTTAGGTAGTCTAGGGTGAATTCCTGAGACTTAAATTTTGTGGTGTTTGTTGCTCTGAATTTCCATTTTGTTTACTGCTATTTTTCCCAAACACTTTACTTGGAGGCATTCATATTCTAAGTTTTTGCCTCTAGGTACCCATTAAGGTATTAATTTATTAATATTGTTGGCTTTGTGGTCAGGGTTTGATAGTTCAATGTGTGTTTTGAAACATTAAGCTTTCAATTACTTTGAACACAAAATTTTTGGGGATCTTTGTCTATTAACACTACTGACTGCAAATTTTTTTTGAGTTTTTAACATCATATCAATGTCAATAAATGACTAGAATTAAGTCAATGGGAGTAGAAGTACAACTAGTAACAATGGCAAGAGAGAGTAAAATGTGAGCCTTGTGCATTTAATGAAAAACAGAAAATGTTGCATTTGTTGAGAGTCGATAGCCAATAGCAAATTTTGAATTCGATAAAATAAACTAGACTAACAATGTGAAGCTTAACACAGTGCATTCTGATATAGATTGTTGTCTTTTCTCTCATAAATAGAAGCTTGTACATACACACTAAAGATTTTAAAGACATAATTGAATATCCAGCTATTAATAGTTCCATTAGCTTCTGACACTGCAATCAGAGCCCTCCTACAAGTGCTCATCTTCTTAAACAATTTATAGCCTAGCATGAAAGGGGGTGCCTTATTGTTCTGACCTGTTGTGAATCTATGTAGTATTTAGAAGATTTCTTCTCGAATCATCAAAAATTGAAGTGTACAAAGAACTTGGAATAGCATCTTTGTAAATAAAGGAACCTAAAGTATAATTATAGTACATCAGTTCAAGATTCCATACCGAGTCACCATTGTACATCTAAAAGTTTTGGCATGTAGCAAGACATTTAAGGACTCGTATATCATATCTTTGCTCCTTTCTACACTTTAAAGATTTAAGATTCTTTTAAGGATCTTGTTTTCCTCACAATAGCTACTCTTTCTTACACCAGTTAAAGCTTCAGTAAGGATCAATCCCTCCCCTAATCTTGATATGAATTGTTGGTTCTCAGCCAGATTTGTAGATTTGTAGGGTCTCCTAGAACACTTGTCAGATGAGTATGATCTGAGAATTTGAATCAGTCAACCTTTTGGCACTCCAGGTCTTGTGATATCTCTTTCAAATGCTTTTACTTAATTTATAGGAGTGAGAGGCTTTATGAACAACTTCATAAGATATTCTAATATTGCATGTAACATGAACTTTTTCTTTGGATCCCTAAGGCCAAGGGGAAGCTGCACCTTGACTTTATATAGATTTTGGATTGAGTGTTATAACTCCTACAGAATACTAGTCATTTGCGTGATGGTTCTAAAGCCTTTTTAACAATCCATTTTGTGAATGTTCTGCAATAATGATAGTCCCTGACCATATTTCTTTGATGCCTTCTATCAAGCAATCCTCACACCTTGCCTGAGACCACATTTCTTGAGGCATTTTGTCAAACAGTTCTCATGCCCTATCTATGCCTCTGCATTTTGCATACATGTTTGTCAGGGCACTTGCAACTACAACATCTGACAAAGTTCTCCTATCCTTTATGCTTTGATGGATGCCCATTCCCTCTCCTAGCGCTTCCATTTCAACACAGGATGCTGGAAAAAGTTATTAAATTTGGCTTTACACCTGTTAATTGCACTTGCTTGAGTGTTTCTAAAACCTATTTGATAAACGCATTTTATGCCTAATAATTGCATTTCATGAAATCCATTCTTGAGTCATTCTGTCAAGTAGTTCATGCGCCTTGTTTGTGTTTTTGTATTTCCATTTCGTTCATCAAGGCTGTATTAACTGCATGAACTTGGTTGTTGTCTTGTTGCTATCAGAAATTAGAATGGACACTCTAATTCCTTTACTTCCCCTCTCATGCATCATTTGATTCAACAAAAGATCCAAATATATCCTTATATTCCTATTTAGGGATGTATAGCTTTATAAATGGAAAATAAACTTATCACTGGCAAATAAAGCTCTCTCCATGCAAGGAGTTGCAAGATTCCCAGTTGTGAGGAAAAGTTATAATTGTCCAGACTAGAGAGCAAAAAGACACTACCCCAGTATTTAGAAACTCAGAGATGAATTATGTTTAGTGTAATGCTTTGTGCTTTGCTTGCATGTTCTTGACTTGCCAAGGTTCTTTATTTCTTGTTCAATTATAGGCTTTCTGTAGATAGGCTTTCTCTCTTCTTTATATCTTTGGATATTAGATCTAATCTTCTTTCTTCTCATGAGAATGAAAGGAATCTCTTTTTTAATGATGTTAAGAGGAGCTACATCAGGGCTTCATTGGTGAAATGAACCAATACCTTTTAGCACCAAAACTTTCTATTATGTTGAGCATGTCCTTCAAGTTGTGAACAATACTATTATTCTTCCAAGATATTCTTTTTGAAAGTACTCACATGGGGTGATGATTCTGCCTAGATCAGATTACAGTTGAATCCAGTCATAAATGACTTGATATTGGTGATAAATGATTGACCTTTGTATGGTAATCATTTTATTTGTGTGAATTATATAACACCTATGGTTTGCAAAGTGTCAGCATTAGTTTTGTAGTGCTCATTGGAATAGATCTCTATGCAAAAGAAATAATATAGTAAGCAAATACAAGTGACTAAACTACTCCATTTGACATCAGTAGTAGAACGCTTGTACAAGGTTAGTTAAAGTGAAAAAGAGTTCATTTTTTATGTCCACAAATAAGAGGTGAATGGGACTGTTGTAAAAGTACTAATATACTAGAATGGATAAGACAAAGCTAAAATGAGAAAAGAAGATAAATTGGTAAGCATGTTGTAGGCATATGATCTTGAGATACAACCAATGAACACATTCAAAGAATAGAAATTGATAAAAAAAGTAGTATATTTGAAGTCATTCCTCATTTGGTAGGCCAAGAGGATACTATACAAGATAACATTAGATGATTAGTATAGAGATATAGTGTCTAGTAAGTTGAAGGAAAGGTCTTCTAACCCTAACCCTAACCCAATTTTGTTCCCCTTTTTTGAAAATAGTAACCCTAACCCTAACACGATTTTCCAGGTTAAATTGCAATTTTTTGAAAAAATCTTTATGTTTTGCTTTGCCAGAAAAATATCAGTGACTAGAAGGAGGTGGCAATTTCAGAAGTGCTGGAAAATAGTTTAAAGTTTTCATTTAATGAACATTAGCAATAAATCTTATGTTCACTTAATGAATAGTATAAGCAGATTTATCTGTTGTATTTTCACGTACCCATCAGTGTAAGGTCCTTCATACTTAGATGCAATTACATATGTGCTTGATGAGTATGTTATTCTCTGTTTCCTGAACTTCCTACCATAGTTTCCTTTCCATGTTGTTTTTCTTTCACAATTACTGATATCATTAACTTTATGTCATGCTTATTTCAGAAAGTTTGTATTGAAACACAAGGAGAGCATCTACTTTGTTACTTCAACAACATACAAAGTTTGACAAGTAGCATATTACACCTATTTTTCTTTTATGTTTTTAGTTGAACAATTTCTAAATCATATAATTTGAATGGTTGCAAAAAAATATCCTTTCAAATTTCCTTAGAATTGATCATTCCTATTCTTTTATAGAAGATCGTAAATCTATGGCAGCTACTTTATATGATTGAATTCATCACTAGCCTAGCTCATTGATTAACTATTTATTCATTGATTTCATGTTATTAAAAATTGTGATTTTTTTATTTAATCATTGATATTGTGTTTAATTTTCCTACTTTGCAAAACCTGTGCATTCAAAAACAACATCTACACATATATTTCAAGAGCATATAGAATTTGACAAGTAACATATTACACCTATTTTGTTTTTATATTTCTAGTATGTTTTTTTTATTGTGCATAAAATGTCAGAAAAAAATGAACCAAAAAACTCATTGTATCCTCTAATAGATGTAGAAAGTTATGAATCAATGAATACGAATGAAGAACAGACAATAGATGAAGTATTGAAAGACAATAATCTTTTTAGAGTAAGTCCATTTGTATACAACATAGGGGATTGTCTTTTTGACTCTTTGCAATATTTGTTACCTACGTAGTTCACTTCAATGGAATTGTGAAATGGTATGATTGATTACTTTCTTAATTGCCTAGAAAAAAACAATGATGACGCTTTATTTTCATACAGACATGAGCTAGATCCTGAAACATTGAATATGTTGCATCAAATTACTGATGCTAATACATACTTACGGCATATGCGCTTATCTACGGTTAAGAAACCAAATAATAAAGAATATGGCCTTTGGGGTGACCAATTTTGTGTTAAATGGCTAGCAAAGTGGTTAGGTATCCAAATATGTATTTGGTCGTCAACTAGAAAAGTAAAGTACTTGAATTTCAATGAAAATCCAGAAAGTACTACATATTCTATTTTGTTCCATGATGAAAATGATTTGAATGGACATTTTGAACCACTTGTTTCGAAAAAAAGAAAGCCATTGCAAGAATGTGTTAACCAATGTAAACACTCAAAAACAATTACTAAAATGAGAAAACAAATTGTGGGGAATAAGTCAACAGATTTAATGTCCAACTTTAGTAAATATGCATCATCAACAACAACTTTTGCATTGGATAATATAATAGATGTAGAGAACTATCAATCAAAAAACAAACAACGAGATATCTCAATTGACAAAGTATTAGAAGACAATAACCTATTTAGAATAAGGCCCTTTGTATACAACATAGGCGATTGTCTTTTCGACTCATTATAACTACTGTTACATATGTGATACACATCTGTTGAACTAAGGAATGGAATAGTTGATCATTTTCAAAATTGTTTGGCAATTGATGATCGTGACACTTTGTTCTCACTTCAAAATGAGCTAGACTCGCAGACACTATTCAAAATGCATGGTATTCATGATGTTAGTACATATCTGTGATGCATGCGACTATCTGCAGTTCCAAATCCAAATTGTAATGAGTATGGTCTTTGGGGAGACTTGTTTTTTATTAAGTGGCTATGCAAGTGGTTAGATATTGAGATATGTATTTGGTTTTAACAAGAAAAACAAAGTACTTGCATTTCAACAAAAATTCACAAAGTACAACATACACTATTATGTTCCATGATCAGGATCATAAAAATGGACATTTCGAACCGCTTGTGAGGAAAAACAATAACATACTTGAAGAATTGGCTCACCAATCTAAACAAATTAGAAGAAATATTTATTTCCTACAAAGAATTCCACAGAAAAAAACACAAGATAGAATGTCTAGATTATGCAAAAACGCAATATCAATATCAGATTGTGGTGACAGTCTTTTCAATACTATTGCAAGTTTGACTGAAAATGAATATGATAGCCCGTGTCTTAGACGCTACATGGCTCAATCCTTTTGCAATGCAATGTTAAATGGAGAGACCATAGCAAATGAATGCCTTGAGACATGCTTAAAATCTGAGTTGAAAAATAGTTATGGTGTAACAAATTGGGAAACATTTATTGCAAAAGTTGGACATCCATTTGAACAAAGTGAAATTGAAGGTTTTGATTTTTGTTTTGAATGGCTATCCTACATTTTGCAAATAAAAATTCAAGTTTCCTCAGAAAACGATGTCATGCCAAGCAAAGTATATTGCAAATGTGTACAACCAACAAAAGTATACAATGTCATATGTTACAAAGTCAATTACATTCAAACACATTATAAGCCAAGTGAAGTGGAGGTAATAATGATAAATGGCATTCATACTGCACAACCAGAAAAAAAACAATAATGAAAAACAAAGAAAGGCTTAATATGCACAAATTGAAAGAATCCATTCGAAACAGTAAACAAGTAGAAACTTGCAACTCTACACATCTTACAAAGAGTTTCACCATTGCTCTCCATAAGTCACTCCATAAACTAAAACAAGAAATACGCAAAAAACCTAAAGAAGAGATTAATATGCACAAATTGAAAAAGTCCATCCAAAACAGTAAACAAGTAAAAACATGCAATTCTACACATTTGAGGAAGAAATTTTGCACAACTTTCCATAATTCACTTCGTAAACTAAAACAAGAGATATGCAAAAAACCTAAAATCCAAAACATAGAAAAAAGAGGGAAAAAAAGAACACCCATCCAATCTTATGTGGAGAAAGTCAAAGACACACCTAAACATGTGTGTGCAATTTGTGGCCTATTGCATTTCAACAAAAATATTATAAATCTAAGCCAACAAACAATGGAAACATATAGGCTAGTTTTATTATGCACACAATGATTTTTTGGAAACAAAATATGCAACTTTTGTAACCACCAATTGAGGCAAAACAAAAATCCAATATACACAACACCAGAACATATTAAAACAAATAAGCCACTATAATACACTGCTACACTTTCAGAACTCGAAGAAAGGCTAGTGTCCCTTCAACTTGCCTTTGCACAAATTTGGCAACTAGGATATAGAAGACCTCAAATTGGACTAAGTGGAATGATTATCAATGTCCCAACAAACATGAACATTATACAGACAGTGTTGCCACGTTCCACCAATGAAACATGTACAATTGCTATTGCATTAAAGAGAAATTTGCAATTTACAAATGCATAGCATAAGCAACCCCTATTTTTGATACATAGACTCAACCCTTTTATACCTTCAAATGCTTTGAAGACTTAAAATGCTTTGATACATGCTACAAACTCTCATCTTTTTTGTTACCTACACTGCCAAATAACATTCAAGGCTACTGTGTACTCATTATTTCTTGAGCTACTTGGATAAGAGCATCTTTGCCCCCATGTACAATTTTGTACCCGATCAGCTTAATTACTTAATGTACAAAATTATAACTTTTCTACTCATGGATTTTTTATTCACTATCACTTTTGTTTTATGCACATGGAGAACAATTTACATGTATTTGATGATATGATTACTTTGGCTTCATGCTAGATTAAAACTATTGTTTCCACTTTTGTAGGATCATTGTGCTCACAGAGGATACCAATTAGTCTATCATGTTTCCTATGAAGAGGCTTCAAGAATAGCTTCAACAATTAATCATGTACCTTGTGGTCTTGGTCCAATGACTTGCAATGCTTTTGTCCACTACTCTACAATCAGCAAAACAGGCATATGAGTTCTATTTAGATTTCTAATATTTGATCCAGGCCTTCACATTATATGTTTTATGACACTTTATAAATGAGTTATCTATTGTTGAATGAAATAAAAATATGATTTCATTTAGATTTTTGATATTTGATCCAGGCATTTTGCATTGGAATTCACATTATATTTTTTATGACACTTATAAATGAGTTATCTATTACTGAATGAAATAAGAATATGATTTCCTATCATAAGGCATTTTTTGGAGACATTAGCCACCTATAAGAGCACTTTAAACAAACTCTATGTAAAATGAAAATTTTAAGCAAACTAAAACTCATTTGTACAAAAGCTTCTATCTACAACTTTTTGAACATAACTTATCTTTCTTATTCCTCAGAAGAGGGGTTATCGAGCTTGAATTTTGTGCCTTTGCTATTATGGTAGGCATGGATTGCAGAATTACCCAAACAACAGTATAATTATTCATTGTTTTTTCAATAAAATCAAACATATTTTCAGACTTGTGCATCCCTTTTTCAATTCTAACTTTTTAAAACATAACTATTTTAAAACTTTATGGCAGGAACTTCGCTGCCCTGCAGCTCTTGTTTTTATTTTACTTTAACTAAATTGTTGTATATAACTTAATTTTTTAGAAAAAATTTAAAACTATAATAAATTTTAAGGGTGCACACAGTTTTTTATATGATCTAATCATTATAGGATGTTGTACGAATAGAAAGAACACTATCAAAAAACTATATTCTATGAACTATGGAAACTTCATGCTATAATAAATCTTGTTTACTTAAATTTTTATTTTTATTTTTATTTTTACTTTTACTTTTATTTTGTATATAATTTCTAAATTTTAATAAACAAATCACCATTCATTATTTTCATAATTTTTTTGTTTTATTTTCACATTGAAAAGTGTATAAATCTTGTTTAATTATATCTTACATTAAATGGTTTCGTTTAAAGGGATTAATATATTCGTAATTTTTCCCTGTGACTACCAAGTGGGGTCTCAATTTTGGTGTCGTCGGTGATGTGGTGTGGGCAGCATAGTCTTGGTAGGCACAGAGGAGAGGGATGACGGTGAAAGAATATATGCCTTGTGAGGTGGTGAAAGTTGGAGGTGGTAAGGACGCACCTCATTTATTGTTACGTCCTATCAATGGACTGCGAGTGTGGGAACTTTAGAGTGAAGGGATATGCATTTATTTGGCCTCGGGTTTTATAACCTTGACTTGGTCTTGGCAATGTTATGGGTATGTTGCAATGGAGTCACCTATTTCTTTACCTTTTAAGTGGAAACTTTGGGTGTTCTATGGGTGAATACGCCACGGGAGACTAAGTCAGTCTTCAAAGACTGGGACAAGCTCATTCTTGGGGTGGTGGAGTTACTGCTTAGAGAAGATTTTGTGAAATCTACTGAGCACTGGAGAACGAATGCAGACATTGCAGCACGGTTTATTGCAGCTCTACTAGACTTGGAGGTGGCGAAACCTATGGTCATGTTGATGGCGAAGAAATTTCTCTAGGAAAGCTTGCAAGAAGGTGTGATGGAGGTGGATTTGGCAGCGAAATTGGTTGTGGGTATTCCTCGCCCACGCGAACTGCAAAAGGCATTCATCCCTAGAGCGAGAGTTAAGTAGTACGCCTTCATTCTGGACGTTCAAGGGGAGGCTTTGTGAATCCATCGCCAACGCGCGACTTGTGGGTTGATTTTCCTTAAACACCATTTATTTCTAGAACCATCTTGGGGGGGTAGATTGGCATCAATTGTTTAGGAGTTTGCTTGTAGCCAAGGGTATTTTGCCAGAGGTATGAATGGTTGGTGGTTTCAAAATTTGTAATGGTTTTTTGGTTTGTCCTTGTATTCTTTGTTTGTTGGTTTTGACGTCGATGGTGTTTAGTTTTTTTAATGGATGTTGGTCAGTTGGGTCTATAGCAAACATTTTTTTCTTTTGGTGCTGTCAAGGGTGGGAGATAGGTGGGATGTTTGTTTTTGATGTATGGTGTTGAATGTAAAATCTTTTCTAGAAATCAATAAAATGAATTTATGTATCAATATATATATATATATATATATATATTTGTAAATTTTCATATTTTTATATTTAAAAATATAATATTTACTAAATTGTTTTTCTTTCATTTCTCTTTCACCATCATGATACGGGATGCTTCTCTCCCTACTTTGTAAGTTAAATAGCTTTTTAAGTTCCTTCATGAGTAGTAGTTTTTAACTAGTGATTAAATGTTTTATCTAGTCACTTTAAATTAAGAAAAGATAGGGCAATATTTTTTTTAAGATTTTTAGATAAATAATAATAAGTTTTTAATAAAAAAAAATTAAATAATAATATTAAGATTCGTTAATTATAGTTTCTTAGTATTGTTAATTATTTATTTGCATGATTTAACCTTAACCTTAACTCACACCTTAACTCTAATTCTATCCCTAACCCTAACTCCAACTCGAACCCTAATTTTAATCCTAACAATAAATTCTAAACCATTATCCTAATCATAGACCTATCTCTAACCCTAACTACGATCGTAACACTATCCATAACTATAAACCTAACTTTAATCACTAACCTTTGAATAAATAATATATTTAGTAAATATTATAATATTAAATAAATATAATATATATTAAAAATTAGATATTACATGTAGTATTTTTTCTCTTATTATTAATATAAAATTAAATTATCAAGTGCAGCTAAATCTTTATTCAAATCAATAATTATCAAATATTAATGAACTAATAATTATTTAGTAAAGAATATATAGTGACAAAAAAATTTATGAATTAATATTGGGAATAAAATTTGGAATAAAGATGTTGGAATTGATGGCGTCTGCAACTTCTCAGGTCGTGCTAGGGCACCCAAGCCCTAGCTTGTGATCGCTCTTTGATTTTCTATGTGTTGTGGGGTGGGTTGTTTGGGCGTCATTCAGGCTGGTTCATTCTTTCTACATGTCTCTCTATGTTGGGTGGTTGTGGTTTTCCCTCAAACGAAGTTTCTTCCTTGCTCGAGGTTTTTTCCTTGTCAGTGTTCTTTGTTGTCATGCTCGAGGGTGTTGCTATGCTGTGGGACTAGGCTAGTGGTCGTGGGTGTGAAGCTTGGGGGCCTTGTGGCATGCGGGGATTTCTCCTGCTACTGTCTTCTTTGGTTGGAATGAGTGTGGTAGGGTACAATTGGTGGGGGTGTGTGAGTAGGGTGGTTGGGTGTGGGGGTGTGGGGTTTCCCCACCTTATGTCAGGCAGTGCTCTTGCATGCCCGTCTCGGGTTTGATGTCTCTACATAGTGGTGAGCCTTCTAGGGCTTCTCTTGAGATGGATTTTCGGGTAGCATTTGGTTTGAAGTCTCCAAACCATGGGTTGAAGACTTTCAATAATAATTTATTTGCTCTGGATTCAGGGGTTGTTGGTGTGGGGTTGTCTAATGGTGCGAGGCTCAAGAATATTAACGGTTGTCTCGAGCGTTGCTAGGAGAGGCCTAAATTGGTGATCCCGCCTAAGATGATTGCTAAAGATGTTGAATATTATACAAACCACTCATTATTTTGCAATTTTTTGGGGATGAGGGTTTCACTTCAGTTTTTGGAATCTTGGGCCCAAAGGTCTTGGGCGCCAGAGGGAGAAATGGAGATCATATTGCTGGCCAATAGTTACTTTATGGTAACCTTTAATTGCATGGTTGATTGCACTAGGGTCTTTGAGGGTGGTCCTTATTTCCATAACTAGGTGGGGCTATTTATCAAACCATGGCATGCTGACTTTATTCCCTTGGAGGAGCTACCAAATTGTGTCTCAATGTGGGTTCGTTTGCCTCGGTTCCTGGTGGAGTGTTGTCGGGAGGATGCTTTACACCTGGTGGCTTTGCCGCTTGGAAAACCTATTGGGTCTTCATTGCAAACCTTGGGTAAAAAGGTAATGACTTTTGCTTGGATTTGTGTTGAAATTGATCTTAGTAAGCCTTTGCCCGATGTTGTGGATATGTGTGCGGGATCCTTCTCTTGGGTGCAACAATTGGATTATGAGACTCTTCCTTTTTGTTGTCGTTTATGTCATGAATATGGTCATTTGCAGCATAGATGCCCAAGATATAAGCCTGTGGATTCTCAACATGCAAAACCTCCTCGTAACCCCCTGCGGCTTATAAGGGGAAGGGTCTTGCCTCTGGTGAAGTGGTTGGTGAGGATGGTTTTGTTTAGGTTAAGGCTCGTCACAGGAACTGAGGTTAGAAGAGAACCTTAAAGGAAAGACAGGATGATGATACTTTTAACAGGTTTGAGGTATTGGATGATCTCAGCCAGTAGGAAGTGAACCCGGGGTTGTTGAGTTTGGTTCAGGAGGTTGAGGGTTTAGTTCCGGTGGACAATATCTCTGGTGTTTCATTGGTTCCTTCGAGCGGAGATAATTTGCACATGGATACAGATCTATACTTAGTGGTCTCAGAAGTGTTGGTTCTTTCAGCTAAGGCACTGAAAGGTGGTGGGGATTCTTCCTCTCTTGGAAGAAAGGTAAATCCGATTACGGCTAAGAGAAACAAGCCTTCTCCTTAGTTGGGCCTTTTACAAAGAGATCTTAAGAAGGGTGGGGCAGAGAAATATGCCAAACTTGGTAGAAATAAGGATCTAGAAAATATCAAGTTGATAGGAGAGACTTTGGTGGAGTTAGGGTCAGTAAAGACTCTGGATTCTCATTTTTTGAACCCCTCAAAATGATTGTTCTATCGTGGAATGTAAGGGGCTTGAACAGCAACCCTCAACAAAAAGCGGTTCATGATTTGGTTAGGAAACATGGTCCTGATATCCTTTTTCTACAAGAGACCAAGCTTTTAGTGGATAGTATGTTTAGTTTGGCTCCTAAGTTGTGGAGGAATGGGGAGTGTCACTGCATTGGTGCTCATGGGTCTTCTGGGGGCATAGCTTGTTTATGGAACCCGCGTAAGCTTTGTCCTCTTTAGTGGTTGTCCTCTAAATCTGTTATGTCTATGATTGCTTCTAGCTTTGAGATGGGGGAGATTTTTCTCCTTTCTAATATCTATGCTCCTATTGATCTCTGAGGTAAGCAGTTTCTATGGTCCCATATTTGGTTTGTCCTTAGTTTGGCTCCTTTCCATCCCTCGATTCTTGCTGGAGATTTTAATGCTATCACTGAGTTGGCTGAAAAGCATGGTGGTACTGCGAGGCTGGAGCCCTCAGCGTTGCTCCTTTGTGATAACATTGATGCTTTGAATTTAGTGGATATGAAGCCTAATAATGGTAAGTTTACTTGGAACAATTGTAGGATTGGGGATAATTGTATTGCTGAGAGACTGGATCGCTTCTTGGTTTCCTGCTATTGGATTGGTGGTTAGTGGTCTTCTTGTTTTGAAATTTTGGATTGGAGAGGATCTAACCATTGGCCTATCAAGTTGGCTATTGAGTCACGTCATGTGCATCATTCTCCTTCTTTTAGATTTCAGCTCATGTGGTTGCGGGACTAATCTTTGTATGATTATGTGGCTAATTGGTGGAGAAGTGGTAGACTTGCTTTCGCTATGACAATGTACACCTTTGCTAAACTTCTTCAATATGTGAAATATTAGCTCAAGCGGTGGAATCTTCATTGCTTTGGGAACATCTTTCATGCTAAGGCAGCTGCTTAGGCTGAATTAGATGGTCTCACGAGACTAATAAGGGAGGGTGGGATGACTAAGGATTTGCTTCAAGAAGAGGCTCAGGCTTTGAAAGCTCTGGAGGAGTGCGAGATGCAGGAGGAAATGTATTGGAAACAAAAGGCTCAAATAGAGTGGCTTTAGGAGGGGGATAAAAACACAACTTTTTTCTTAAATTCAATGAAGGCCAAGAGGCAAGGCAATTCTATTTCAACTCTGGTGAATGACAGGGGTGAGTAGCTCTCCTCGTTTGCTGAAATCTCGGGTGAGGTAGTGCATTATTTTTCCTCTCTTTTTTGGGAGGATTCACAGGTGGGGTCTCCAGAAGAAGCCTAGGTTCTTTCCTGTATTCTCGCTTTGGTTTCTAGAGAAATGAACGAGCTTCTTATGAGTAATATCACGCTGGAGGAGCTAGAGGGGATTGTTTTCCAGATGAAGAAAGGGAAAGCTCCTGGTCCTGATGGATTTTCGGTTGAGTTTTTCCAAGAATTCTGGGATATCATGAAGTTGGACCTTTTGGCAGTTGTTCAGGAATCTTAGCGGAACAAGCAGATGCTCAGAGCATTAAATTCTACCTTTCTAGCCCTCATTCCCATGTGTGATGGGGCTGATAGGTTAAGTCAATTCCATCCCATTTCTCTTTGCAATGTCATTTATAAAGTTATCTCTAAGTTAATTGCTGACAGGTTAAAAAAGGGGCTTAAGGAGCTGATTTCTAAGGAGCAGAGTGGTTTTGTGGCGAGAAGGCAGATTCTGGATGGGATTGCTATTGCAACCAAGACCATTCATTCTATGGCCAGCTCCAAAGAAAAGGGGATGTTCAATAAGTTGGATATGGCTAAGGCTTATGACAGGGTCAGATGGTCTTTCCTTCAAAAGATTCTTAGTGTTTTTGGTTTCAGGGAAAATTGGATTCATTGGGTTAAGAGTTGCATTATTTTAGTTTCTTTCTCTATGATTATTAATGGAGAGCAATCTAAGTTATTTGGTGCATCTAGGGGGCTTCGTCAAGGGGATCCCCTCTCTCTATATTTGTTTCTTCTCTTTGTTGAAGGTTTGGGGAGATTGATTAGAAGAAATGTGGAGGGTGGTCTAATCCAGGGTTGGCAATGGGGTGGTGACTTGCCTCCACAGTTGCACTTGCAGTTTGTGGACGATATTGCTTTGATGGGGAAGGCTACAATGGGAGAAGCTGCTAATATTCATAGGGAATTGGATGTTTACCTGATTGCCTTGGGACAATTAATTAATGAAGATAAATCTTCCATCTTCTTTTTTAATACTCTGGGCCCCATTCAGCAGCGGATTGCTCAAACCTTGAGATTTTAGATTGGGAATCTTCCTTCGACCTATCTTGGTATCCCCATCTCGGATGGGCGATTGCTCAGGGAGTCCTGGAAGAATATTTTGGATAAATTTTAGGTTAAAGTTAATCATTAGACTCATCAGTGGTTATCTTTTGCTAGGCGTGTTCAGTTAATCAAGTCTATGGTGCAGGCTTTGCCCATTTATAGATGCATGCTCCAAGTTGCCCCTGTGAGCTTTGTTAAGGAGTTTGAATCTATGGCTAGACATTTTTTATGGGTTGGTTGTTTGATGTCTTTTAAATGGAGTCTAGTTAGATGGGAAGTTGTTTGTAGCCCAAAGCAGTATGGGGGTTTTGGATTGCGGCAGTCGGCTTTGACTGGGTAGCGCTGGTTGCGAAGTTGTATTGGCGGTGGTGCACTGAGCAAGATAAGATTTGGGCTAGATTTCTGTCTCAAAAGTAGTTTTTGGGAATTCCTCAAAATTATATTCCTTGTTATCCCCTTGTCGGGAAGGGTACGGTGATCTGGGGGACTCTCAAAAAGGGGGTTGCTCTTATTAAGGATGGTTTATTTTGGATTTGTAAGTAAGGGACTGAGGTTCAATTTTGGTCTAATTCCTGGGATGGCTCTCCTTCTCTCATCTCTCAATACCCTAATTTATTAATTCTTTGCCAGAGGTTTATTGAGGTTGGTCGGTCACAGGTGAGTGACTTTAAATCCTCCTCTTTTTGCGGGCAGCTTTAGGTGGCTAGATGGAAGTCTCCTGATGTTTGGTTGGATGTTGATCTACAAGAGGAATGTGTTGTGCTGCAAAGTGTTCTTTCCAGTCGTTAATGTAGTTCTCTCTGGGAGGAAGTTGTGCTTGCTTGGTCTCCTAATCCTTTGGGTGTCTATATTGTGGCCTTTGGATATAAGGTGTTATTGTCCCACAGGATGAATGGGGAGGAAGTTTTGTGGTGGAAGAAGGTCTAGAAAAAGTTCTCCTGGCCAAAGTGCAATTGCTTTGTCTATATGTTGACCTAGAATAAGTGTTTGACTTGGGACAATATCCGGAAGAGGGGTTTCCATGGCCCTTTTTTCTGTGTTTTGTGTGGGGCTACTGAGGAGGAGTCTTCTCACTTGTTTTTTTGTTGTCCTTTTGCTATCTAGATTTGGCATTTTTGGTGGAGTGTTATGAAGGGCCCCTGTGCTCATGTTTCCTCCTTGATTGATTTTTGGAACAGTGTGGGTAGGCCTCCCTCTATGACTTCTTTCTTACAGGAAGTGTGGTTTGTGGGGCCTATCTTTACGCTGTGGCAGATTTGGTTGGAATGGAATAGGCATATTTTTCATGGTGAGAAGAAGTTTGTGCAGCAAGTCTGGTAGCAAATTTTGAGCATGATTCAAGAAACGGTGGAGGCCAAGTGTGTTGTGAGCTTTCCATTAGAGAAAAGGGATGTTGAGGTGGTGGAGAGATTGGGGATTTAGGGGTTGTTTGTGACTTTTGCTTGTGTCAAGAGAGGGCAGAAAGCAAAGTAGAAAATTCATAGGCTTGGTAGTTAGCAACTCCCTCCTGATGGAGTTCTGAAGATTAATACTGATGACTCTTCCAGGAGAAATCTAAGACCTGCTGGTATTGGGGGGATTGGCAGGGATTCTTTAGGTTTTGTGGTTTTCCTCTTCTCAATCCATGAGGGGTCGAAGACTATCAACATTATGGAAGGCTTGGCAATCCTCTGTGCCTTTGAGAGGGCTCATGCTTTGGGGTGGAAAAGGATTATTTGTGAATCTGATTCCCGGGTCTTGATCAATTTGCTCATTGAGCAAAAAGTGGTGGGGGTCAGTTGGCAATTGGCTATGATTGTGCAATAGATTTTGCAGGTTAGTTCGTTGATGGAAATGGTGATTTTTGTTCATATTCTGCAGGAGTGGAATAGGGCTGCTGATTGCTTGGAAAAATGGGCCTCTGAGCGTGTTGGTGGGTGGAGAATCGAGGAGTGGGAGCTTATTCCTCTGAAGCTTCGCCGTGATTTGGAGGGAGCTCTTTCTAAGGATAGGGCTGGTTTAGGAGTTGGATGACTTTGGTTGTACTTTGTTCTTCTATTTTTGTTATTTCTTGGGACTTTGGTCCTTTGCTTTCATTGTAATGTTCCTTTATGAGTTTCAATAAAGTTTTTACCACTTTATTTATAAAAAAATTGGAATAAAGATATTAGATGAATAAAATTTTAGAGCATTATATCTATTAATCATATTTAAGTGATTTTTATTAGCAATATTTTATTTTTAATTTATTTTAATTTTTAAAATAGTTCTAACCATAATTTTTACCTTAATCAACGAGTTGGTTGTGGAGGATGTTGCATATTGGAGCAATCATGCATTGATTTATAAATTTATGGTGATCTGGCTCTCGTTGCATGTTCTGGAATCGTGGACCCAAAAGGTTTGGAACCCCAAGGGTGACATGGAGATAAAGTTGGCTGCTAATAATTATTTCATTGTAGTGTTTTCATGCATAGAAGATCAAAATAAGGCCTTTGAGGGCAGTCCTTATTTCTTCAATCAGTGAGTTTGTTCATGAAACCCTGGCATGTGTGTTTCAATTCGGCCGAGGAGCTCCCTACATGGGTTCCAGTCTGGGTTTGTCTCCCTTGACTCCCGTTAGAGTTTTGGTGAAGTGACATATTGCAAATGATTGCTTTGCTTCTTGGCAAGCCGATTGGTCTGACTCAACAGAATTTGGACCAAAAGGTACTCACTTATGCTCGTGTTTGTGTTGAAATAGATTTAAATAAGCCTTTGCCAGATTCTTTGGAATTGTGTCTTGGATCAAACTCTTGGATTCAACTACTAGACTATGAAACCCTTTTGTTAAAATGCCATTTTTTTCATGAGTATGGGCACTTGTAGAGGAATTGTTCTAGATTCAATAAGGCAACTAGGGCAACTAGCTCTAATCCTGGCTCGATTCCTAAGAATGATAAAGGGAAGGCTCCTATGGCTATTGATGGGGCAGACAAGGAGGGCTTTGTCCTAGTCAAGCCTTGCAATAAAGGGAGAGGTCTAAAGAGAACCCTGAAGGACAATTAAGATGATGGTGTTTTCAATCAATTTGAGGCTTTGGAGGATCTAGCACAAGAGGAGGGGATTTCAATGGAGTTTTTTGCTAGTGTTGATTCTTTGGGAGTGGATTTGTCTAGGGACAAGGGGAATGACATTTTAAGATTTCTATTGGTAGATGTACAAGTTGAGCATATGGTTGTTGATGTGCCATCTTAGACTTTAGTTGGACATGAACTAGGTGGGCCTTTAGTCTCACAAGGGGAGGCTTCATTGGTAGATTTAGCTCCTTCTCGGACAAAGGAGACTCTAGTTACTGGCAAGAATAGTGGGACCATGCAAGTTTTGGGTTTGTAGCCGAAATCTCTCAAAAAGGTGTTAGTTTTTATGATTAGATTAGATAGACAAAATTTAATTCAAAATCAAACAATAACATAGCATATACCCTAGGAAAACCCTCCTCTTGAGGGAGAAAAACCCAGCAACAATATATCACTTATATATTGAATATCAACAAAATGTCTCCTTTACAAAGAGATTGATATGAAGGCCAAGAAAGAGCACCACAATCTGATGCTAACACAACAATATTATAATGCTCCTAGATGATAAACTCAACCTTCTATCAATGTATTGAACTACAATACTTCTTCTTATTCGCACTTGAGAATATTGAACTATGATGAACAACAAAATGGATGGATGTGAAACAATGAATAACCATCAAACATATATACAAGATGAAGGGAGAGGACATGACTCTTCAATACAAGTCGGCCTCCACCGAGGGTTATGTCTTCAAAATACATAAATTCAACCACCAAAAAGAATATGAACCTTCATGAAATCGCGCCTATAAGAAGTTAGTCATATTAACAATAATTACATATTATTTAATGAAGCACCTCTTCATTAATATCAATCCCATATAAATTTAATAGTCGTTTAGGCTATATTAAATTTAGCCTCAATGACGTGGCTGGAAGAAATTGCCCAGCCCTGCCTTGAACATCAACACTCCCTCTTAGCTAGGGAGGATGCTTCCAGCTACATAAGACATCACCTCATCATGATGTTAACCACAATTGCTACTCCCATATGTGGAAAGGAAATATATCACATCATCATGATATCAACCATCATGGCTACTCCCATGTATGGTAAATGTGCACAAGTGCTCATCACCTCATCGTGACATTCACCATGGCTACTCCTAGAGGGTGAAAAACACAAGTACAGTGAAATCATCATGGACTTTCTCAGGTGATGTTGTCATGGAGTCACACACATGACATCCACCATGGCTACTCCCAAAGGGTGGAAATAAGGGCTTTCACCTCAAATCTCTCTCAAAGATAAATCCATTAACAAGGTCTTGAACCTCAAATCCCTCTCACAGAGAGAAATGCATTAAAGAAGATCACTGATATTGAGACTCCTTCTCAACTAGGGCTTCATTCTCCACCATACCAAGTTTGTCTTGAAAGTACACAAACTTTATCTTAGAGAGAGGCTTGGTGAGAATGTTTGTCGTCTACTCATTAGTGCTAATATACTTCAACTAGATCACTTCCTCAATACCATATCTCTGATATAGTGGTATTTGATCTCAACATTTTTAGTTTTGTCATGCAACATTGGATTGACAGAAAGCTTCACACAACTTTGATTATCACAATGAATGACAGTCAGCTCCATCAATTATCCAAACAATCCTGCAAGGAGCTTTTGAAGCCACACTGCTTCTCGAGCTGCCACGCGAGCTGCAATATACTCGGCCTTTGCTACGCTTAGTGCCACTGAAGATTGCTTCTTGCTACACCAGGATATCATCACAGGTCCCAAACTGAAGCAACATCTAGAGGTGCTCTTCCGATCAGTGACACACCCTTCCCAATCAAAATCAATATATCCATGCAGCTTCAAGTCCACACCTGAAGAATATCTCAAGCCATATCCAATTGTGCCACGCAAGTATCTTAGGATATGCTTTGTTGCAACTAGATGTATTTTCCTTGGTTCACACATGAACTGACTAAGTGCACTCACTGCATAGCAAATATTTGGTCTAGTATTGACTAGATATATCAACGATCCAATCAACTACCTGTACATAGTAGGATCCACTAGATCTGAACTAGCTGCAGCCTCCTTAAGCTTATGAAAGTTGGTCTCCATAGGTGTAAACATGGATTTGCAATCCATCATACCAAATCTTTTCAAAATATCAATGGTATGCCTCCCTTGACTTAGAATGATCCCATTAGGGTTCTGCCATACTTCTAAGCCAAGGAAGTAGTGCATGAGACCAAGATCCTTCATTTCAAATTCAGAAGCTTCTTGTATTCGATAATGAGGTGATCTTCTTCAGTAAGAATTAAATCATCAACATAGAGAACCAAGATTAATGCTTCACCATTAATTACCTTGAAGTATAGGTTTCAATTAGCATCATTCTTGGAGAAGCCCAAGCTTAATAGGTAACAATCAATGCTTTCATACCAAGCACGAGGAGCCTACTTAAGGCCATTCAAATCCTTCTTCAACCTGCAAACATGAGACTCCTTCCCATGAACCTCAAAGCTATCAAGTTGCTCAATATATACCTCTTCCTCAATTACACCATTTAGAAATGTTGTCTTCATGTCGATCTGGTGTATCTTCCATCCCTTAGATGTTGCAATAGCAATCATGGTCCTGACTAAGGTATAATGAGCAACTGGAGCAAAGGTTTCCTCATAGTCAACTCCCTCTTTTTGAGAGAATCCTCTAGCCACAAACCTATCCTTGTACTTCTCGATGCTCCCATCAGTTGCATGTTTCATCTTGAAGAGCCACTTAGAAGAAACAACATATTTTCCTTCAGGTCTAGGTATGATGTCCCATACATCATTCTTGAGAATGGATTGATACTCTTCAGCCATAACATCTTTCCATACTTGTTGACTAGTAGCTTCCTCAACACTAGAAGGCTCAGACTCAATGATTTGACTCATCAATGCAACATAGCTAGAAAACTTATGAGGTCTCTTGCTTTCTCTGAATGTTCCTCTTGGGGTTGCAAACCTTTCTGCCTCTACATTGTTTTCCTGGCCCAAAGAGGTCTTTTTCTACCAATCACAATATCTGTAGGCCCATCAGTAGGTTCTGTTGCCTATATTTCACCTACAGTTTAAATCAGGCAGGATAATCATATGTTAGATCTTCAGAGGCCAATGGAACATTTTCACGAGGGAAAAGATTCTACATCTATGGCTAGGTCACGGGGAACTTAGTGGGAGAAACTGCCAAGGGAGGTTCAGCATGAAAATCATCTAAGGGGAAAGTTGGCAGGACATTTCAGAGGTCTTGCCGACTAGCAAGGTTCCCATTAAGTCCGAGTGCTTCAAACCAGGGATCCTATCGGCGTGAGTTGTCTTTTGACAAAGGGTCTCAGTGACCATTGAAGTCTCCCCGACAACGATAAGGTTGAGGCACTATCGGCATAAGGAGCAACCATCAGAGAGATGTCTCCCCAACTTGTAATGTCTTGCTGAGAGCAGAGCTCGACAAGAGGTGAAGGGTTCGACAAAAGGTCTCGGCGAACAGAGACAGTCTTGCCGATCAAAGGGAGGCCTCACCAAAACAAGAAGGGGTCGCCAACAGTTGAAGATATAGCCCCGAGGTCTTGTCGACATCGGGAAGTCTTGGTGACATAGGAAGTGTCATCGGCAAGGGTCTCACCAACTAGTGGAGCCTCCAAAATGAAAAGGAGTTCGCCAAAGGGAGGGGGTTTCTATGTGATGTCTTGGTGAACTGAGGGGATCTTGCCGACATGAATTGACTTTGGTACAATGTTGTGTTTTTGCCTTGAGGTCTCCCCAAAGTGAAGATGTCTCCCCGACCAAAGGAGAAATAAACGCATCATCGGCCAGGATGGAGGTTATTGTCAAGAGGTCTGGCCGAAGGAGTTGAGTCATACCAAGAGGAATGCTCTTGACATAGGTTGAAGATTTCACCAAGATGTCACGCTGACCTGATGGGGTCTCGCCGAAAGGATAGCCTTTGGCGTATGTCAACAAACTTCATTAAGAGGTCTTACTGATTATAAAAGGTCTCCCTGACAATCACTCTTGAAGCAATGTCGACGAAGGAAGCGGGCTTCAGAATAAGGTCGTACCGAATTGTGAGTGTCTCAGCGACAAGAAGGGGAGCCCGCAGGGACAAAGCATTCAGGTATGGTCTCAACGACTCGTTAAAGTCTCACTAATAGGAAGGCCTTTCGTATAGCATTTCAAGTCAAAAAGAAGTCTCTTTGACTCATTATGTCTTGTCGATAAGTGAACGACTTGGCAAGGGATGGCTTCTTCAGCTTAGGTGGGTGCCTTCGACAGGATGTCTTACCGACATCGCGTGGTCTCAGCGATAGGAGGTCATATCGACATAACTAATGGGACCCCTATGCGTCTCGCCGATGAGGGTTTCTCTTGCCGAAGGGAACTGAAGGAAAGACCCTTGCTGAGAATCTTGCCGACCCGATAGGGACTCAACAAGGAATGCAAAGCTCGGTAAGGTAAAATGCATTCGGGGAGACAGTAATGGTCTCTTGCCGATAGATGAAGTGAGGCCTTTGCCAAGCTAAAGTGCCTTCGGCACAACCTCTTGCCGATCGGTGGGTGTCTCCCCGACTAGGGGGTCTTGATGGCGAAAGCAAACAAGTGGGGGTCCCACCAACAAAACATCCAGTATTGCTAGGAGTTGGGGCTTTCGCCATGGGGTCCTGGCGACTATCCAAAGTCTTGCCACAGGTGACAATACTTTGACATAGTCTTGCGAGTTTGGTATGATATCTCCCCGAATCAGTGATGTCTCACCGACTAGAAAGTTAAGACCTCACCGAAAGAGCTTGACATCGGTGTAAGGTCTTGCCGATATAAGAATGTCTAGCCAACAGAAGAAAAGGAGCTCAGCGATATAACTTCTGGAGACGTCGGCAAAGGTCTCCCCAAAACAGATGGTCTCGCTAGGAGATAGGATTTTCGTCATGACGTCTCAACGACAGTTTGAGTCATGCCGATAAGTTGCAGAGGACATAATCGCATTGGTGAGACACTTTCAATGTCTCGCTGAGATACGATTCTTTTCAAAGAAAGCTTGACAGCCTACCAAGCCCACGTGGAAAATGCTTGACCAATCAGGAGGAGCTGAGACGAGCAGTGGCAGTCTGATCAGAGTGTAGAATTCCAACACAGGACGAATGCAATGCAAATTGACAGTGAACTTAGTAGCATTCAAGGCTCTCAACAAGGGATTTCAGTAGGTGGACACAACAACTAGAAGTAAATGCACTCAGTAGCTTCAAAAGATCTAAGGGGCTTCTCCATACAATAACTCTCCACTGACACACACAAGATGGACATGCAACATGCATCATTAAATTCAATGAAAGATTTGAGGATAAATCTTTCTAAGCCTGATATTTTTTGTAAGCCCTAAGGGAGCCGACATAGTCTGTATATAAGGTTTTTTTTGCCTTTTTGTAAATAGTTGGGAGAATACACTCTGAAGAGTTAGTGATTTTTGGGAATCCTTTCTCAACAAATGTATATTTTGTAACTCAATTGAAATCTAGAATGCAAAACAGAGTTCACTAGGAAAGTAATTATTAATACCTCTCTCATTTCTGTATGTTAGCTTGTGTAAGTTTTCTTTAACAGTGTTTCTTTTAATCCGTATTCATATCCCAAAGCTGTGAAGTTTGTTCCTTCCTCCTTAAGATATGTATGTAGACCAAACCTGTCAAGAATGATGCATAAGACTGAAAGGGTTATGTGAGTAAGTAAATCAATCGTAGTTAAGTTTTCTCAGTGTGTTTCTATCTCGCTTTCATTTCATGATTTCTCGTCAAACTTAGTGTATCACCATAGGAATAGTTCAATTTAGTTTCATTTTTTGTACGCATCCTTCTCCTTTTAACTTTACAAGATCGTTAGCTTAGGTGATACCCAAAGGAAGCCGGCCTTCTCCGGAGGTTCATTTCAACTATAGGTAACCCACAGACTTGAAATGATCTCATGTTGCTCTAAGAGTTTCAATCTCTGTGCATAGGGTACAATTCAAGGTGACAACAGGTTCCAAAGGCTCAACTAGATCATCATCTTCTTTGGTTTTAGTAGCCTCCCTCTGAATCTCAGGAGTATGGTCAACTTCCATATCCTACAGAGACTCTGGATCTTCATTGTCTATCTCCATGTGGATGCCCTTGGATCTCCTGAATGCAACATCCTCTTCAAATGTAACATCCCTACTAATCTCAATCAACTTCTGGCCTGGAATGTATATTTTGTAAGCTTTTGTAGACTTAATGTAGCCTACAAATATCCCCTTCTTGCCAAAAGGTTCCAACTTTGTCCTTTTATCTTTCGATACATGAACATACACTAGACAACCAAAGATCCTCAAATGACTTACTTCCAACTTCACCCTTGTGAATGCTTCTTTGGGAGTCATGTTCTCCAAAATGCGGTGAGGGATTTTATTCTGAACATAAACAACTATCCTAGATGCATCAGCCCAGAGGAAGGTTTGCATATCTTGATCATGAATCATGGCTCTAGCTACTTCTACAATAGATCTATTCTTCCTTTTTGCAACACCATTATGTTGAGAATTGTAAGGGACACAAAACTCCCTCTTAATCCCCGCTTCAATGCAAAAGTTACGAAAGCTACCAGAAATGTACTCTCCTCCATTATCGGATCTTAGAACTTTGATCCTCTTCCCAGACAAGTTCTTTACCTAAGCTTTAAATTCTTTGAACCACTCAAGTACTTCCTCAGATTCTTTAGATTTCAAGAAATAAATCCAAGTCTTTCTAATGCGCAACCTCTACAAGAGCCTTCATGCTCCTGGTTGAGTTTCAAAAGGCCCGTAACCATCTTCTCCATGGTAGATAGTGCTCAAAAGTGAAGGTGAGCCAATCTTCTATGCCAAAGTTCACACGAACTTGATGAATCATGCAATAGAGCCTGAAGTGGGCAGGTGCAAAGTTTGTAGAGGCTCCCATGTCGAACTCCAATCACCTAAGTAGTCTTGATATTTGAGTTCTTTGGCAATGCAAGAACTTTACCTTCTGAAAATGCAACTTGGTACCCCTTGTCCTCCAAGGCTGAGATAGAGACAAGGTTTCGCTTAATACCCAAAACAAATAGAACATCACTCAACTACAAGGAAACTTCAGAATCCAAGTGAAGAGAGGAGGTCCCAACTCCTTTCACAGAATAACTAGCATCATCTCTAATGATTACTTGAACACTAGAATCTCTCTCCACTAAATCAGTTAGATGCTCTCTAAATCTGGTGATGTGACAAGAAGCACCACTATCAATCAACCAAGTATTGTTGTCGGTAGGCACATTACTTGAAAGAGTAGAATAGAATAAGAAACCACCTAAATCCTTCTATGGAGAGATCTCACCAACATCTACAATAGAAGCCTACTGCTTAGGCCTAGTTGGACAATCCTTTGCATAGTGACCATATTTGTCACATCTAAAACATTGAACACGAGAGAGGTCCTTCTTCTTCTTGAATGCAGGAGCACCATCAAATCTTTTATCTCTATTCCTCTTGAAATAGCCTTTATTTCCTTCTTTCCCTTTCTTCTTCGAGGATTGAGTAGCAAGAACATGAATGTTTTCATTAGTAGAGCTTTGACCAATACCTCTCGCAGCCAACCTTGATTCTTCTTGAATACAATCTGCCCTCAAACAATCAAACTTAGGGAGTTTTGATCTTGCACTTATTCCTTGAATGTATGAATCCCAAGATGAAGGAAGACCATTGAGAGCCAACATAGTCAAATCCTTGCTATCAACAATATGCCCAATAGTAGAGAGCTGATCTCTCAGCTCGATGATCTTCATGAAGCATGAGATGACAGATTCTCCTTTTGCCATCTTGACATGATGAATTTGTTGCTTTAATGCAAGAGCACGACTTGTGTTGTTGATCTCATACATCCCTTCCAAAGTCTTGAACATGTCTCTTGTAGTTTTCAACTTAGAGATGATTGGCACAATGTGGTCTTTCACGGAATCCACCAACATCTTTTTCACCTTAGTGTCATTTATCTTCCATTGTAACTTCTCATTCTCATCGGATGGTTCGGGAACTTCGCCCTCCACGAATGCTGCTAACTCATTTTCTTCCAAGGCGAGCATGACTCTGAACCTCCAAGATGTGAATTTTGATGCGCCCTCAAGTCTATCTTCGATCTTGAGCCCGTTCACCATCTTGACAATAAGATAGATGCAATCAAAGATGAGAATAAGAATGGAGGATATCACTACTTGACTAAATCTAATCACAATCTTTCTTATACCCGCTCTAATACCATGTTAGTTTTTATGATCAGATTAGATAGACAAAATTTAATTCAAAATTAGACAATAACACAACATATACCCTGGGAAAACCCTCCTCTTGAGGGAGAAAAACCCAACAACAATATATCACTTATATATTGAATATCAACAAAATGTTTCCTTTAAAAAGAGGCCGAAATGAAGGCCAAGAAAGAGCACCACAATCTGATGCTAACACAACAATATTATAATGCTCCTAGATGATAAACTCAACCTTCTATCAATGTATCGAATTGCACTACTTCTTCTTCTTATTCACACTTGAGAATATTGAACTATGATGAACAACGAAATGAATGGATGTGAAACAACGAATAACCATCAAACATATATACAAGATGAAGGGAGAGGACGTGATTCTTCAATACAACAAGTCGACTTCCTCCAAGGGTTGTGTCTTCAAAATATATAAAGTTGGCCACCAACAAGAATGTGACTCTTCATGAAATTGCGCCTATAAGAAGTCGACCATATTAACAATAATTACATATTATTTAATGAAGCACCTCTTCATTAATATCGATCCCATATAAATTTAATAGTTGTTCAGGCTATATTAAATTTAGCCTCAATGACATGGCTAGAAGAAATTGCCCGACGCTGCCTTGAACATCAACAAAAGGGGTCTCTGGAGAAGGCTTCTAAGGTGGGTCACAAGAAGGACTTGGAGAAGGTTAATAATAATAAGATTAAAATAATAATTTAATTAATAATCATAATAATTTTAGTTATTCTAAATTAATTCTTATTTATATTTATTTATGTTTAAGATTTAATTTTTATTTTTATTTTAATTATGTAAAATTAAATTGTTAAGAAGATTATTTTATATTTTAATTTAAGTTTTATTTTATTATTTTAATAGTGTGAATCCAAATCTCTATAAAATAGCTAATTGATTTTTATGAGATTTTCTTTAATAAAAAATAACAATTACATAAGAAGTTTTTGTAGAATGATTTTTTGATTGATTTTTTCTAAAATAAATAAATGTTACTTATTTTTATAATTTTTTAAGTTAAATATTTAACATGTTTACTTTAAAAAAATTAAATTATATTTGAAGAAATCAAATTTTAGTTTTTAATTGCTTCAAAACCAACTTATTAATATTAACATAATAAATCAATAAATTACAAATTGACTTTTATTTTTAATAGGTTTTATTTTATTTTCACTTTTTAAGTTTAATATTACTTGAAATTTTTAATATAAAAGTTAGAATTTTACTTTTAACAATTTTAATATAATTTATTTTTATTTTTAATGTTTTATTTGAAATATAGTTTTAATTTATTTAATTAGTGTGTGTGTGTATATATATATATATATATAACACCGATATATATCTTATTATTGTTATTATTATTATTTAGATACATAAGGCAATTTTATTAGATTAGAAAAAGAGAACATACAAATGTTTGCTAGGTAGGATTTTTAAACACTTTGAACTAGACCCCAAAAAATAGCAATCCGCCACCAACCACCACTAAGAAAGAGAACATGGCAATTTCAAGTTTGACAGCACTGCCGACTAGACCCAAAAGACTCAGGACAAAAACTATCACCACCAAACTAGAGCAATTAACATACAAAATTTGAAACTCACCATACCACAAACTACAAAAACCCATTTAATTTTGTAAATGATTCAAAATCATTTACCTAATCGATACCACCAGCCGCCATTAAACCCAACATTTTTTTAAGGTATTCCACAACCACGACCACAATCATCCTATGTCACATAAGAGCCATCCCAGTCAAATCTAAAAGAAAAGGATAGAACTTTACAGCTTCATCTATCTTTGTCAAGAGCTCCAAATCAGAAGGTCGTGAAATCCCAGTACCTAAGATTGCCAACTTCAGCATCACATCCAAACCTCCTATCAAATCTTTCCTAAACAACCACACCAACAACTCCTTTTCCACCTCCTTGGAGACTCAGTTGTCAAGCAAGGATGCCAAGAACTGTGAAGATATGTGTGCATTATCTTGCTTGTATTCCTTCTGTTCAATGTGCCCACTACCCAGAACCATTTTAATCGCTGCAACTATGAGAGGGTCATTATTAACCAAAATTATTTTGTCTTTGATTAGTTACCTCCCTAAAGGTTGCTTTTCATTCTATAGCAAGCAAAGAAACCAAGGTTTTTGTGCCAAACCACACCAACCCCTCCACCAAGACCACAATAACAAACTTCAAACACCCAACCATTGGAAGCCACCGACGATTCCTGAGACAAGGCAGAAGAAACCCACGAGCATGCCACCATAAGCAGAACAACAATACCAAAAAAAATTAATATGCTAAGCAACTAACACCTCCTCATACTAATAATAACCACAAGCTCCAAGCAATCTGCCACCACACGAATGAAGCATCACTACTTAGCTTGGCAAGTTGTCCTTTTGCCATCGATTTCGTCATGCATCTTCAACTTCGAGTGCAAGGCACTCCTTAGAGAATGTGCTTTTACTATCTTCATTAAAACTAGTACTTAAACTTTTAACACAGGCGTCAACCTCTCACCGCTTCCACCACCTCAACACCAAGCAACCTGATGTGTATGCCACCTACGCCAACTGACCAATGCCCTCCACCAGCTTGGAGGACTACCCTCCCATCCACCCACATTATTATTGTTATTATTATCATATATTTTATTATTATTATTATGGTATTATATTATTTTGATTATATTATATTATTATTACATTATTAAAATGTATTATTACTAAAATGAATTTTTATTTTTCTATTTTTTAATTTCTAAAATGTGTTTGTTTTTGTGTTTTTTTTGTCATAGAATGTGCTAACCTCCTATAAGCACTATGCTTCCATTGTAGGGTTGCACCTAATAATAATGTTTTATAATATTTATTTATTTATTAATATTAAGTTTATTTTAATATTTTTTTGATTCGTAAATATATTTTTATTGATTTCAAAAAGATGATACATTGCATTCCAGAAACTATCAAAGTCCCCAACCATCTCCAACATCATCCCACAAACTACCCCAACCGAACAGACCTAGCTTTCAAAATACCACAAAAAACCAACCCACCGAACACCTAATCACCCAATACAAGATTTCAAAATCAAGCTACCAAGGAGTCAATTGCAAACAACCCCAAAAACTAAGCGATAAAACATAACACTATACCCCTGAAGACCAGTTAATCTTCCATAAGCATGCCTTCTATAAGTAGTAGATCCCTAAAGATACAACACCAGCCCACCCCTCCAGATGGCTCCAGGAACAAGTGATGTTTCAAGAAGATCAGCCCACATCGAGCCCAATCATGGTGCCTCCTCAAAGCCTCACCTTTAATATCTAGGATAAAGGGATAACGCTTAACCCACACACCCAAAAGGATAGCACAATGTAGGTCATAGGGCCGAGGGATTCCCACTCCCAATTATGCAATTATCACCACGTCCATGGTGCCCTCTAGTAGACTTTCCCAAACTAGCTTTTGCACCATGAGCAAAACCATTTCCTTCAACACCGATAAGTCTAAGAGCACAACCAAAAATTAGGCCACAATATCTGCATTCATCCACCAGCGTTCCGTCGAATTCATGAACTCCTCACCCAACATCAAATCCACCACTCCCAAAACCAACTCATCCCAGTCTCTAAACATTGATTTTAGCCTCCAATGATGAATACGCCCATAGAAAGCCCACAAATTTCTTGCAGACAGAAGACACACTCGCGTCTCCATCCTTGAGGTGAAGAAATGATCAACACCAAAGTAAATATAGCTATGATGTCTCCATCGGTTTTGGCATCCCATCAACCCCAAACTCCAACACATCTTTGTCCTTTGACATGACCTTGCATTTATGAAGTCGAATAGACTACACATCATCTCCCACCACCTTTCCTTCATTAAATTCCCTTTGCCGCCACCTTGCTTCACCGCACCAACCAAGACCATGTCATTGGCCACATCCCACGGTGACACCAAAACTGATACTGCCCACTTGGTAGTCGTGGGTAAGTTTATTTTAATATTATTTGTAATATATTAATTATATTTTTTAGGTACATATTTTAATAGTATTTGTTATTAATTTTTTAAAATTATTATGTTTATTAATATTTGGATTTTGATATATTTTGACTTTCCATTTAGTTTATTTTATTTTCATTTTTAATTTAGATTTAGGTTTGCAATTTTTTTTTATTCATGTATTTTTATGAAGTTACAAATAATAATTAAAAATTATTAAATTAATTTAATTTATAATTATTTATCTTATTAAAACTTTAATTATTGTAGAATAATTCTATTTTAGATTTTTGTTATAATTTATATAATAGAATGAATTTCAAATTTAAAATATAAATTAAAATTTATAGAGTGAGAAAGAGAGAAGGTAACTTTTGATTAGTCGTTTTGTGCCAACAATCCAAGGATAGCACGCCCTAGGGAGTTATGCTTAGGGTGGCATGTAATTTGATTAAGGATATGATAATTCACCTTTAAAACCTCTTTAGTCTACCCATTGCAATCTGAGGAAAATAGAGAGAGAGAAATAGAGAAATAGAGAGGAAGACAAAGAGATACAAAGAGAAAAAAGGGAGATAGAGATACAAAGATAGAGGTATAGATATAAAGGAATAAATATGAAGAGAAAAAGAAAGAAAGGAAGAGAGATAAATACAGAGAGATGAAAGAAAGACATAGATATATATAGTCACATAAAGAGAGATATAGAGAGATAAAGAGAAATATGAGACAAAGATATATAGAGGTCGCTCAAAGATCAAGAGATAAAGAGGGAAAGGGGGAGAGAGGGGGGAGATAAATAGGTATAGCAAAAAATAGTAAGTGGAGAAAGATAGTGAGAGGGAAATAGATAGAAGAAATGAGAGAAAGAAAGAGGAAGAGAGAAGGAAAAGCGAATATAGAGAGTAGAGGAGAGAGGAAGAGAGAGATTGAGAGATAATAAAATATATAAAGATAGAGAGGGAGATAAAGATATAAATAGATATCTCTCTTTCTCTTCCCATATCTCTCTATAATATCTCCCCATATGTACCTCTCCCTACCTCTCTCTCTCTATATATATCTCTCTACCTCTTTCTATATAACTTCCTATCTCTATATTTCTATCCCTCCATCTCTCCCTCTCTCCATCTCTCCCTATATCTATTTGTATCTTCATCTTTCTATCTCTATTTCTCTTTCTCCCCTCTCCCATTTTGACGACTCGACGCGCCTGACGCCTGACGATTTTTGATCTTCTGACTTTAATTTTCGATCTTTGATCTTTATCGTATCGACGATATGATTTTCCGATGATCTTCGATTCCCGGATCTTTCGATCTGACGATCTTCCTTTTCGATCTTTGAAAACGATTAATTTTGATGTTGGTGTAACACTTCATTTATTGCAGCCTAATCCTCATTTGGGCATAACGTTTCTGCCATCTCTGACCACCATTCTTTTTCCTCCTAATATTACTTGTATGTTGAGGATAATATTAGTATATTTTGTAGGTCCTTTATGTATTGGATTTTATTATTCTTGGAGTGGAATATGTATTTAGCTATAGGAACAACATAGAGATGAAAATGATGGTGAGTTGTTGTAGAAAAATATTATGAGTTGTAGATATATTTGTATGATTGATTTTGGATTAATATAGAGAGCAAGCCCCTATTCAAAGTGGATGTAGTCATTTGATGAACCACGTTAAAAATCTGGTTGTGTTTATGTGTATGTGTTTGTTCTTTAGTTTTATCTATTTTCTTCTTTCATGTACTATTGTAATTTTCTCAACAATTGGTAACAGAGCTTTGGTGGAGAAGCTAGGAAAAGCAGTTCAGTGGTGAAGCTGGTTGGAAATCGGTGAAGAATTTCCAAAAGCATGGATGACGTAGACAAATGGAAGATTGAGAAGTTCACAGGCCAAAACTTTGGATTGTGGATGGTTCATATGGAATCACTGCTGATTAAGCAGGATATCTCAAATGCATTGCAAGGGAAATCCAAAGGGAAAGGTTCCTTATCAGATGAAGATTGGGAGAAATTGGACAAGAAAGCAAGGGCAACCATTTTTCTTTTGCTGTCAAGTAATGTTCTTTTCAATGTCTCAGTTGAGAAGACAACATAGGAGTTGTGGGATAAACTCTCTTCAATGTACAAGATGGCATCAGCTTCGAACAAGGTATTCATTATGAAAAAGTTATATAATTTGAAAATGTGAGAAGGTGGGATTATGTAAAATCATTTAAATGAATTCAATACTTTAGTCACCTAGTTGATTTCTATGGGTATTAACTTAGATGATGAAATCAAGGAAATTTTATTGTTGTGTTCTTTACCAAATAGTTGGGAAGGTGTGGTGATGGCAGTTAGCACTTTGGTGACTGCTAAAAGTAAATTAAAATTTGATGATGTTGCAACCACACTTCTTAGTGAAGACATGAGGAGAAAGAACCAAGAGCCCTCATCCGATGAAGCCTTAACGACTGTAAGTATAGATAATCAAGGAAGGAGTCAAGATAAAGGCAAAAATAACGACAGAGGAAGATCGAAGTCCAGGGGTAGAAACAATGATTGTTAGTTTTGTGGCAAACTGGGTCACATAAAAAAGAACTATTGGAACTACAAAAAGGCACAATAAAAAGTGATAAATAATGAAGCCAACACAACATACCAAGAAGATGCAGGTGTTCTTATTTTAACTGAAGAAAAAATTCCAACTAATGGTTGGGCGTTTGATTCAGGTTCATCATTTCATGTCACTTCGTGCAAGGAGTATTTCAAAAATCTCCAAAGTGGTGATTTTGGTAAGGTTTTTCTTAGTAACAATGAATCTTGTGATGTTGGAAAAGGAGATATTTCATTAAAATTGAAAAAATGGTTTTACTTGGTTATTCTTGTAGACATGCAAAATTTGCATTATGCATTCGATCGGATTCAGTCAAATTAGGTCTCACATTAGGCAAATTCATCACTTTCATCCATTCATTAAATAATCTCATTTATCAAATAAACATTATCATTCAACCTTCATCTTACATCATCCATTTAATTAAATAAATCAGGACTTCATTTAAATCAAATTCTAAATCATATTCCATCATTTTCTGATTTAAATAAATCAATTATCAAAGTCTTGAAAGTCAAATCATCTAATCAGCATTAATCGGCATAATCATCATCTAATCCTAATCATGTTAATCCCATCCCACTTGCATTATCTAGATCATTACTTGCACAATAAATCAATTTTATTGATTTATTAAAACCTCATTTTCTTTCAACATGACAAGTCAAACAGGGCATTTATTGCTCTCCTTTCTTGTCCCCCTCTCAAAATTTATTGCAAATTTGAATTCAAAAATTCCCCCTCTTGGGCACTCTTCCCAAATCTTGCATATACATCAACTAATCACATGATGACAAGTGTACTCAACTCATTGGCTTGTTTTTGATCCCACATTGGTCCCTCTTCAACACTTGGCATTTTGAAAATCTTTAAATAGGTGCATCATCCTCAAGCAAATCCTCCACAATCTCTTGCAAGGTCACTCTCTTCATTTGAGATTTGATCTTGTCTACTTAGCATCTCCATATCAATAGCAATTTCATCATCTTAAGCTTATCGATCAAGGGTTGGGAAAGGGTCACTAGCATATGTGACACCAATCCAACATGGAATAAGTGTTTATCTTGCTTTTAAAATGTCTTCTTGATGCTGTTTTTGTTACTTGTGGCATTTCTTTAGCATAGATATTCTATTTCATGGAGGTATTTGCAGATTTGTGTGTTTAGACTAACATTTCTAATGAGTATTTGAAGTGGTCTTACATTGCAGATTTTGGGTACTTCATCATATTGCAGATTTTGGGTACTTAGTTACGTGATGTTAGATATGTTCCTTAGCTTAAATAAAAATGTAATCTCATTTGGACGGTTAGGTTCTCAAGGTTGTGAAGTGGTTTGAATCAAATAGGTAAAAGTTAAAGAGACATACAGTAATTGCAAGGGGAAGCAAATTAGGCACCCTTGTGTAATAAGAGTCATCTTGAAGTGGGAGTTGTTCATCCTACTTCAGGAGAATTAGTCATTGTGTCAAATATGGATTGCACAGAAAGTTTTGGATGAGTGAGTAAGAAAGCGAATTTTGTTATTAATGTTGCTTAGTATGTGGTGCAGTGGGATCAGTTAAATGATAGTGAGCAGGATGCCAAAGGCCCTGAGGCAGCTAAAATTGATGGTGATTCTTAGTTGGGGAAAAGTGCAGTTTGTGATACTACAGATTCTTTGAATGTCATTAGATGGGGTCCGAGAAATGCTTTGACGAAGATTGTTCCAGGGGAGAAGTTCAAGTTTTGTAGGACTTCTCTTGGCATTGTCACGTTCTAACAGTAAGCCTGGAGTGGGGGATATCCTGGTGTAGCTCTTGCAACTCAGATTGTACTGCAAGTGGGAGATTGTTGGTGTAACGCTTCATTTATTGCAGCCCAATCCTCATTTGGGCATAACGTTTCTACCATCTCTGACCACCACTATTTTGCCTCCTGATATTCCCTGTATGTTGAGGATTATATTAGTATATTTCGCAGGTCCTTTATGTATTGGATTTTATTAGTCTTGGAGTGGAATATGTATTTAGTTGTAGGAACAACAAAGAGATGAAAATGATGGTGAGCTACTATAGAAAAATATTGAGAGATGTAGATATATTTGTATGATTGATTTTGGATTAATATAGAGAGCAAGCCCCTGTTCAAAGTGGATGTAGTCATTTGACGAACCACGTTAAAAATGTGGTTGTGTTTATGTGTATGTGTGTGTTCTTCAATTTTATATGTTTTCTTCTTTCATTTACTGTTGTAATTTTCTCAACATTTATCTCACTTCCCCCCCTCTCTCTCTTACTCTATCTACCTCTCTTTATATATCACTTCCTATATCTTTATATTTATCTCTCCATCTCCCCCTCTTTCATTGTCTCCCTCTTTCTATCTCTACCTACCCCTCTCCCTCTCCCTCTCTCCTTCCATCTCTCCCTTTATATTTATCCCTCTTTGTCTTTGTATTTGTATTTCTCTCTCTCCCTCTATCTTTCCAAAATTATATTTATCTCTCTATCTCTCCTTTATATCCCTATTTCTCTTCTCTCTCTCCCTATCACTTCCTCTTTCTATATCTCTCTACTTCTCTCTCCTATCTCTATTTCTCGCCCTCTATCTACCTCCCTCTTTATCCATTTATA
>VDFB02058839.1:0-39776 GCA_007258455.2 Sequoia sempervirens
CATGCACCGCACAGTTTGCGATAGGTGCAATATATAGATTTAATCGGCGCCTAAAGTGGCGCCTCCACAATTCCGCCGTAATGAGCAATAACCTTTAGCGTTTCAACCTTCAGCATTCACGGCATGTTTGGCTCACGATTTACTGCTTCTATGTGAGGGAGAGTTTGTGCTTAGAAATTCCCGTTGCCTCCCTTCAGTAGATGTTGCCTACCTCCTACGATGATGTTAAGTGGAGTTTGTCCACACAAAGGATCTTTGAATCAATGTCCTCAGGGTAGAACGAGCCAGGGGCTCCGTGTAATGTCCCCTACTTGGAGTATGCCTAAATTTTCCTTAAGGGACAATTACATAACATAAAATTGTCTTTCAAATAATATTTTCCTTAATGTCCACACAAAGGATCTTTGAATCAATGTCCTCAGGGTAGCACGAGCCAGGGGCTCCGTGTAATGTCCCCTACTTGGAGTATGCCTAAATTTTCCTTAAGGGACAATTACATAACATAAAATTGTCTTTCAAATAATATTTCATAGTAAATTATATAATAGATATTGAACTTAAGAATAAATGAACTATTAATACTTATGAATATTGAATAACAACTTACAATTGAATCCAATCTATAGACTCTTTTCCAATAACCAATCATGGTAAGGATGGGTGAGAAAGGCATGATAGGGCACCAAAAAGTAACATCCAACCAAGACAATCCCTTTGCATTTGAGAAACATCCACCAAGACAATTCCTTTAGGCTTTAGGAACGTCCTCCAAGACAATCCCTAAGTCGCCTTTAACATGTCTCATCGCTAGCCCTAACATGATTGCTTTATAAGAATCTATTATTCATATTTATATTAAAGAATCATAATTACTTGTAAGGCTCGATAATTGCTGCAAGCATCATTATTGCATAATCGTATGTATATACATATTTATTTCATATATATATATTACTAGTTGATTTCAATCTTCCCATAAGCACTTTGTATGAACTCATATATAGATATATAGATATAGCAGATGTTATATATTAAATGAATATGCAACCATTGCACACCAATCACTTATTACAGCAATGGCTGCTGCTTTTCTGAGTGCAGATATCTATTTCTGATTGATTTGATTCAGATTTTTGATTGATTTCCATTCATTGATGCCTCTCCCTCACTTCTCAAATGTCTTTTATATCTTTAGTGATTCATGGAGAGAGACATCTCTTTGGAAAGAGATGTCCATATCAAAAGACACAACCTCTTGAAACTAATTCAAGTGCTGCCTTCTTTAATAATTGTTTCCTTTAACATTCATTAATTCCTATCTTTAAACCTTGGTCGGCCTAATATCCAATTGCTGGTAATTAGTTGTTGAGTTGGCCTCCCTATTTATTTGTTGGTAATTAATTCCTAAGTTGGCCCCTTTAACCCTTTAATCTTGTTCGGCCCTCTTTTTGCAAATATTATTGTTTATTTTGTGTATTTAAATGCCTAGGGTTTTTTCATATCTTCTGCTGTGATCTGAACATGGTGAGGCTTGACACTCTGCCACCAACTTATCGGTAGATCGCTCCCCCCTTCCTTGTGGCTGCCTCCTATGCTGAACTCGATTTGGACAAAAGATATTAATCAATGAATGATGTGTTTGGAGAATGCAAGAAGGAATCACAGACACCAAGAGAGGATTTTCGTCTCACCTGAGCATCAGTCGTGCAAAGGTTTCCGTCCCTAGTAGACCATTAGATTCGTTCCTTCATTCCATGATGATCAGAACTGACCAAAACAATCAATTATATGCTTGCCAATAGATAGCAGACCAAAGGAGGTCAGCTCGAATTTAAATTATTATTATTAAATTTAAAATAATTATTATATTATTTAAATATATTTAATTTTATTTTAGTGTTGATAAACACTAATTTCTTGCCAGAGATGAAATTAGGGCCCAATCGAAATAGGGGACATGACACATACTTTGTCACCCACCATGAACTTGAGTTCAGTGTGCTATTGATCATGCCATAATTTGCACTTGCCTTGACTCTCTTTCAACTTTTTTTGCACTTGTAGATGTATTTATGGATACACTCAATGAACTTTCTTGTCTTTTCAAACTTTGATTTAACATTTTATTCACTCTCTTTTGATTGTCCTTCAACAAAATCAAGTGGGCTTGGAGGCAAGTAACCTCAAAAGTTGTGTTACACGAGGGCGCGTCCCCTGTCCCAAAATGCATTGTCCCCATTCCCAGCCATCCTTGGGACGGGGGGATGCAAAGGGGACACCCCCTTGCCGTCCTCGAAATAGGCTAGAGAGCAGGAAGTGACATGAAACATCCCTGCCCGTTTGGGGACGTCTTCCTATTCCTGGTATGGCTGGGGGACATACGAAACATCCCTCGTCATACCGGGGATGGCTAGTTTAACATTAAAAAAACATCAAAAACTCATTTTTAAAAAATTTTCTTTTTGCTGTTTAGGGATGTGGGGGGCCCACAATGACTCCCAACCCTACTATAAACCCTAAAATGCCAAAAGAAGTTAAAACAAATTGAAAAATAAAAGATAATATTGCACCTTATTGATTTGGACAATTTCATGGAAAGTTTTGTAGCCATTCACATTGTTGTTCATAGTTGTTTCAGAAGTCATGGGTTTCTCATATATTCCTTGCGTTGGTTTTTTCCATTGAGCTAGGTTTAGTTACTAAAATATGCACTATGATAGAGATGACATAGAGGATCATGAGGATGCTATTCAGATTTCAAATTCATAGTGCAACTGTACATGCTTACAAATTTAGTTGTGAATTCTTTCTGATTTCTATAGTTTAGACTGTCTGCTTATCTTTAGTGCAAATTTACATATTGATATTGTTGTTATCAATTATTGACATATCTCTCTCTTTCCCTCTCTTTCCCTATAATATATTGGAAAAATTCATATATATATATATATATATTTGTATATTGCCATCCCCTACCGTCCCCTAAAAATGCCCCCCTAGGAAATGTCTTGGAAACACATCCCCTGCCGTCCCCTCGTCCCCGTCCCCAAAATGCCATGGAACATAGCTCAAAAGCAAATTTGTTGAAGAGCATATGGCCTAGTTGTAGGAGTGTTGGATATATGCAAGACTTTCATCCCATGTCCTAGGATGCTTTTGATTATATCCACATAGCAAGTGAATTGAAGTCCTATTAACCACCTCGGTTCATCCAGCCATTTGTGGATGAAAAGTGGTGGGCCTTTTTAATTGGGTATCAATTTTCTCTTATAAGGTGCACCAAAATTTAAAAAGGAACGTCGAGTCCATGGCTGATATGATACTCTCAAACAAACCAAATTGCACCCAAATATTTGAGAAAAGTAAATCAGTTGCATCCTTACCCATGAACATTTTCTTGCATAGGATTGGAATGCACATGTTGCTAAATTGATCTACCATTGTAAAGTGATAGTCATGTCCTTTCTTTGACATGGGCAAACCACCTACAAAATCCATTGATATGCTTTCCCATTGATGAGATGGCGTTGGTAGTGGTTGATACAATCCTAACTTCTAGTTGCTTGGTTTACTTACATTACACAACTTACAACTTCTTAGAGATTTTGAGAGTTAGGATTGCATATAAGACCAATAAACATACTGTTGCAAATTGGAGATGGTTTTAGTCACCCCAAAGTGCCTAGCCACCTTGGGGATATGAGCGTCACTCAAAAACTTTACCTTTTTTTCCTTTGGAATGCACAACTTGCCTAATTTGAAAAGGAGTCCATCTTTCAAATAGAAAATATTCCCTAGAGGAAAATCATTGTTCTTACCTTTTTTGATCTTCTAATACAGCTCCCCAAAGTCCTTGTCATTCTTATATTCATCCTCATAGACTTCCCTTGTGAAAGGTTTAAGAAGAGAAAAACCCCATTCAACGAAGGTGGTCTAGATAACATGTCCACAAATTTATTAGTTACATCCCTCTCATAATTTATGACTAGGTGGGTATTGTTACCTGATTTTTTATGGAAAATCAAAACAAAAAATAAAAGGAAAATACTTTTTGCAAATAAAGTCAAAGTCAAAGTCAAGGGAAGAAAGTCAAAGTTTATTGTGACTGAGTGACATTCAGTCCTTTAATTTTTTCAATCAAATTCAGGTCTCTACTTCTGTAATCTTCTTCATTTATTTCATCTCCAACCTTGTTTCACTCTGAAATAATGGTTGATTGTATGCTTGTGATGTAATATTTTGCTGTTTTTCTAGAAAACAGTCATTGTAGCAGCCTTTAGTGATTCAAAGATCAACATTTTGCCTCTATTTGTTTCAATTTTCTCTGTGTATGAAAGAAAAGAAGGTATTATTGTGAGTCCTATGACTCCTTGATTGTTGCTGTTCTAAGTTTACCTCCGAATTACTGTTACAAATTACTGTGTGAAGCTTTAGATTGAGATTCATAGGTTGTGTTGCTGAAACGAAGTAGAAGTTTGCCATATTTGGTGTATCACCTTCATCCATTTTCTATTTTAGATTCAGATTATTGGATCTTTCTCCTCTCTTTTCCCAGCAAGGTTCTTTAGTTAGAGTTAGTTTTTAGGTGATTTACCAAGGGGAAGCCACCCTTTAATCGGAGGTTGACCTTGAGTTTCGCGAGTCCCACAACTCGAGAGGTCATCCCATGTTTCATAGGATAGCTGGATTCAAGATTCAGCAGGGTGCATATTCCAGGTGATAACAGTTTTTGGCACGCCCGGTGGGACAAGCTTCTCTCCGTTGAAGAATTTGGTGTTTTCTTCAATGTATTTGGCCTTTTGAGGCATATCTTCAAACACCATGGCGACTCCATTCACATCTACTGGTTCAAGCAGTGTTGGTTCCATTTCATGCCTTTGAAGAAGTGGTGCCTTCTTCAACATTTCAACCTTTGGAGGCGTTCTTCAAGCACCTGGCAACTCTACAACTCTTTAGGTGACTCTTTGGTATGTATCCAAAATCTTTGGTTGGGAAGTCCTTTGCTCTTATTTAATAATTTTCAAGGTGTTTTCCATGCTTAATAATGTCAAGTTTTAGAGGAAACCATATGTACACTCCACCATATCATGATAATGCTAACTTTGCGCCTCCCAATCAGCCATATCAGGCTGGTTATACCTCCCATTTCATTCCACAAAACCCTATTGTTGTGGATTCTCAACCTTTTCAAAATGCATACCACCCACCCCACCCTGCTCAGTCTTCTTCGACGCCTACATATTCCTATCAGCAACCCCAAGAGGCTCTTTGTTCTTCCTTTCAACCACAAAACACAAGTGAACTCATGTCCATGTTGAGGGATCTCCATAAACAAATTATTGAGCTTAAGGAGCAGCAAACATTTGACCTACAGCGGGAGGAGTGGGAAAATCAAGCCTATTAGGGGCAACAAGAAGGTTATTTCCCACGTCATGATGAGTTTTTCCATCAAGCTCATTATGCACAGCAACAAAATAATGACGCTCAATGGAGGTATGAGCAGCAGTTGGAGGCACAAAGAAAGCAACAAGAAGAGTGTACAACAAGAGATCTTGTTGCTAGGCAAGAAAAAATCAGACTTTCCCTTGCTTTAGCACAGGTGCCTGAGACTCAGGCAGCCCCTTGTGTGCCTAGTTTTAGACAAGCACGTCCACCATTTTCAGAATAGTCTACTAAGGAGGAGGTAAGAAAACATAAATTCCCAAGTTTTAGGAGCCCTAGCAAGTCTCCTAAAACTTCTATTAGCCCTCCTTTTGTTCCAGAATAACCTTCTAAGGAAGAGGTGAGAAAACATAAATTCCCAAGTTTTAGGAGCCCTAGCAAGCCTCTTGAAATTTCTATTAGCCCTCCTTTTGTTCCAGAACAACCTATTATGCAAGAGGTATGCAAGCCCAAAAATTTTAGTTTCAAGAATCCTAATCAGCCCCTTGAAACTCCAATACAACCTCTTGTGCCATCAAGTGGATCTTCTATGTTGGAGATCCTAAGTTTTGCAAGCCTCCATTCCTCACAAGAATCCATCCTTGAGGAGGCTCAACCTTTTACTCTTATGGAGCAATTTTGAGCTAGGAGTGAAGAGGTTGCTGTTGTGGAGCCACCATGTGTTCAAAATAATGAGTGCCTTGGTTTGCTGCAAGAAAAAATTGAAAATGAAATAGTGTTGCAGCAACAAGGCATCAAAATGGTAGAAAAAAATGATACAATAGAGGAATCAGTCCTCTCATTTGATGCCCTTCCTTTTTTTGTTGAAGATGAGGAGGATAGATTAGCTATACCTACATCCGCTGAAGCCTCTGAACAACTTGATTTTGGCTTGATGGTTGAAGATAACTCCATGGTTTTGGAGTAGTAGCAACAGACGTGTTTAGCCCCTGTTATAGTGGATGAAGATCCACAATCTATTGAGATTTGCAATTTTGAGGTGGAGGATCTTTTTTGCAACGATTTAGAAGCTTTTTTGCTCAAGCTTGGATGCCAATCTTTCACCCCCAAAAGAGCCACTTTGTGAGCAGTAGTATAGGAATGAAGAAGCAGCAGAGGACATGGCAACCATTACATGCCAAGAGTCTGATTTTGTTGCAACTCGTTGCCAAGAAGAAATGAAAACAGAGAGACAACTTGAAGAATTTAGTTCTTCACTTGAAGTGTCTCAAAAATCTGAGTTTTGTGTTGATGAAGTGTGCATCAATACAAATGGTTTTATAGTTATTGAGCAACAACACATTTGTTTGGAGAGTGATGCTCCTGTTGCTCAGTTTGAGAGTATGCCCGAGCTTCAAAGTTTCTCATTTGAGGTGCATGAAGAAGCGATTCCTTGTGTGGATCAAAAATCAATTTTGGCATATTTTGCATCACCATATGAGCTGGAAACTTTCTCTTTTTGATTCAGTTCATGCTTTGAGGAGGTCAACGATGGTGACATTGGCCAATCCTTTTGTGAGGTGAGTTCTCTTACCTCTACAAAAGGTTTGCTCTTGGATGCTGACCTATCTTCAAAAAGGTTCACCCCTGCTGTTGTATGTTCAGCTGAGGCACCAGCGTTGGATGAATCTAACACTTGCATCATATGGTTTCCTTGCAATGGAAAAATTTACAGTGAAGCGATCTTGCACCTTGCAAGTGTTTTGTGCAGTTACATGCATGTTGGCAGCAGTTTTCAATGGTTGTAGCTAGGTGAGGTCTACAACTATGGTTTGAGGGAGATCAGCTCCTTCAAAAGGCTCATCTTTGATAGAGGCAAGTTTCCATTATTTGTTTTCTGTTAGTTTAGTGTATATATTGTAAATATCTTGCTTTCCATGAAGTGCATTTACACACTCTGCATTCTCCTTAAGGGAATGTATGTTCTAGCTTTCATGCTTTCCTCCAAGTGCAGCTGCACATGTTTTGTTTTGCTTTGAGGCGGCCCAGCGGTTGAAGTTTTCCCCCTCATGACTCTGTGTCCAATGGACCGATAATACCTCTGGATCCCATGATTAGCAGGCAATCATCCCATAGAAATTGCCAAAATGTTAATTAATTTTTTATGGAAAATCAGAACAAAAAATAAAAGGAAAATATTTTCTGCAAATAAAGTCAAAGTCAAAGTCAAAGTCAAGTGAAGAAAGTCAAAGTCAAAGCCAATGGAAGAAAGTCAAAGTCAAAGTCAAAGGCAAAGGAAGTCAAGGGATAAGGATAAGGATTGCAAAATATCTTATCCACAGAGGATAAGAATGACAACTCAAAGGATAAGATTGACAACTCATAAAGCAGAAAGGGTGAATCTTATCCACAAGGGATAAGATTTACAAATATCTTATCTACATAGGATAAGGATGACAACTCATAGGGAAAATATTTAAAGTCAACATGACTTTTTGATTTTAGGCTCTCAAAATCTATAAATAAGAGGCCTATGCTTGTTGAAAAGCATTGGAAAAGTGTATTGTGACAAAGTGACATTCAGTCCTTTGATTTTTTCAGTCATAATCAGGTCTCTACTTCTGTACTCTTCATTGTTTGCATCTTCAACCTTATTTCAGTCTGAAATAATGGTTGATTGTATGTTTGTGATGTAATATTTTGCTGTTTTTCTAGAAAACAGTCATTGTAGCAGTCTTCAATGATTCAAAGATCAGCATTTTGCCTCTATTTGTTTCAATTTTCTCTGTGTATGAAAGAAAAGCAGGTATTATTGTGAGTCCTATGACTCCTTGATTGCTGCTGTTCTAAGTTTATCTTTGAATTATTGTTACAAATTACTATGTGAAGCTTTAGATTGAGATTCATAGGTTGTGTTGCTGAAACAAAGTAGAAATCTGCTATATTTGGTGTATCACCTCCATTTTTTCCATTTTAGTTTCAGATTATCAGATCTTTCTCATCTCTTTTCCCAGCAAAGTTTCTTTAGTTAGAGTTAGATTTTAGGTGATTTACCAAGGGGAAGCCACCCTTTAATCGGAGGTTGACCTCGAGTTTTGCGAGTCCCACAGCTCGAGAGGTCATCCCATGTTTCATAGGATAGCTGGATTCAAGATTCAACAGGGTGCATATTCTAGGTGATAATAGGTATCATGTCCCCTTTTCAAGACTAAGAAATTAATTTAATAATTTAATTTAAGTTGCTCGGAAAGTAATTGTAATATTATTAAAAAGCAACTTGTATTTTATTTTAAATTAAAAAGTACATTAAAGTGATATTGTCAAAAAGTGTCGCTAGGACAAGGGGATAAATTGAAATGTTAAAATCAAAAGAAAAATAAATTCTAGACTTCTTTTGAAGTGCAAAAGGTAGCAAACAAATGATTATAAAAGGAGCTATGCTTGGAGAAAAGGATCCATGGATTGCATGCCAAAAACCTCTTTCTTGAAGATTGAGCATATGTGTTCACCTTTTGGCCATACGATGAAAATCCTCTTGGTAATGAAATTTGAGGATGAAAACCCTCTTGGTTTTTAAATTGGATTTGGGGATGAAAACCCCCTTATCCATATCCTATAACAAGATTTCTTTCCCCATGTTACACTAGGAGTTTTCTCTCACTGATACTCTCCCTTCTCCATAACTGGGGATGCATTCGATTTTTCACTTCTAGGTCATTCATTTGCAGCTCAGATATTGTTTGGAAAATTTCACTTACCATGATTTTAGAAGCATTATGTTCACATGTCAACCATGGTTCTATTCTCATGTATTTAAGCCATTGTGCAGGGTAATCTATGCCTGATTGCAGCAAGAGTATGGTCTCATCCTTCTGGTATATGGTTGATTTTTGTCTCTTTTTTATCTTTTCTCAAGAGAAACTCAACTCTTTTATTAAAATATTATGGTATTATTATTGTCTTGCAGGTGACGTTATTTTAAGACCTCTATTTGAGGTTTCTGGGTTACAAAATGGTTCATTCAAGACACAACTATTCACTCAAGATGAAGATGTCAAATTTCCTGTGAAACTGATATGGTCCTCCAAAGAGGAAGTGGAGTTTGAGTTTCAATTATGTGATTCAAGTGAAGATTCATCTTCAGTCAATTCAAGAAACACAGTTGAGCTTTTGCACTTTATTTTAAGGGTTTTTCATCCAAATTATTCACTGTTTTTATATCATCCTTATCTATATGTAAATCATAAATCTGAATGACTTGGAAGCAGGTTAATACTATTTTAGCTTTCAAAATGTAATCTAGAGCATGGACCCATGTAGTTTTTCCTAAATATAAAATTTGAAACCCGAATTTCTTGAGTCAGATAACTTCACTATTTGAAGATGGCCTGTAAAATCTTGTCCACATATTACTATTTGAAAACAAGGAAAACTGATCAAACATGCTGCTGAGATTTTTAGCTTATATGATATGTTCAATTACTTATGCTGAGATGTGAAGTGATTAAAGTCAAATAGTGCTGATAACATAGATCAGTGCTCATTATTGTAAGTGTAACAGTTTGAAATTTAAAGTGATGATTATAGGTGACTATAACTGTTAGATCATGGCAACCATAGGTTGTTTTGCCGAAGACACCTTTAAGAATTAAATGATTGAAAAGAACCATAGAGGTTCTTTGATTAGAAATTTATGTAGGTATGAGGTAAGAAGCAAAGCTTCAACCCCCATAAAACATACTGGGATATTTTTTGCATATATTAGCACCACCATCTTGAATGGTAGTTGTTAGCATTTTAATTTCATCTTTTAGTGCAACACAAAACAAAATAGATATGTTGTAAAACCACTCTAACAAAAACTATTTTAAAACCCTATTTTGAACAACATGCACTTTCTATTAACAATTTATACAAGTGTGTTTTTTAGAGTGTTTCATTCATATTGAACAAAACAAAAGGCACATCTTTAAGCATGCAAAACAAACAAACTTAAAAGAAAAGCCTACCATGTAATGTCCCCTTTTGGGTTTGCCCTAAATCTTGCCCTAGAATCACAAGTTTAATGTAGTTAGGGCTATAACTTACCACTTAAGTGCTTCAAGCAAGATAAATCTTGGTTTAGGTCCTGCAATCATGTTAGATAATATTGGAAATATAATTCATATGTTCAGAACATAATAAATGCCTTATCTATTTAGTTATACAAAAATACATAATTATTTCAAGCCTATCTAAACTACCAATATCCATAATGCATAGTGGAAGTCTTAAGCATAATAGGACTTAGATGAGAAACATAGCTAAGAAAAATGCTTGCATTCATAGAAATGCATGCCTACATGGGCAAAACACCAAAATTAGAAGTCAAGGTTTGGAATCAAACGTTTGGTGCATGCTAGGAAGTGATTAGGTAGTATTTGATTGTCAAAAGCAGATGCCAGTGGTTCTTAACATGAGCACCTTAGTACACAATGTTCTTCGATAATGCCAATAGTGTTAGGGTTTTACAACATTTGAAGTTACAATTTTTAATACAAGGTTGTGGTTAGAGTTTGATGTATTATCAACATAATTAGGGTTTTCAAATTCTAAACATCAAATACTTGAATTTTAAGAGTGTCTTCAAAGCATCTGCCATGATTAGAACAAAGGAAAAGTTTCATCAAAATCACCATCTAGAGCTGCCTGTCAGTAGTCTATTTAGTTGGAGCTATTTATTGCCTAGACTATTTTTAGTTTTCTCTAATTTCAGCCCAATGTATTTTTTGAGGAGTCACTATTTTTAGATTATCTTCTAAAAGATCTATTCAAAATTTGTAGTAATCTTTACTGGGAGTCTAATTGAAGACTACTGAAGGTCAAATTTAGTAGTAGTGGTTTAAATTTTGTAATATATCTTTCTTTGCATGCAAGCAATGTATTCTTAGGGTAGAATTTGTAGTTAGCTTTTTTTATTATTTTTCATGCAGTATTTTTGTAAACATTATAAATAAGTGCTTTTGGAATTTAGTTTAGGGTTTAGTATTGTTAATCTAGGATTTAGAATTGAGTATCATTCATTTGAAAGAATTTAGTAATGCATATCTTCTAAATTGCTATTGAGATGTTTTGTATTATTCGTTATGTGTGCTGAGGTAGATTAAATTGCTTTTATTTAGTTTGCATGCTTTGTATTGTAGGTTTACTCAAAGTTGGAGATTGTGTGTTTATACTAATTCCTTAATTCAATCTATCAAAGCATTTGTGTCCTTGTGTTTCAGCTTATTCAAATCCTTACATGTACTTGCATTGCTCAGTCTCTGCCTTTAGTTGAACAATGTGAGTGTGATAATTGTAGGATTTAATTTTAGTCAAAAAAGCATAAAAAACTTTTTCCTTGTGTTGAAGTGCATGTCAGTCTTTTCCCTTAGGCAAATTCAAAAAAAGGCACTTTTAGGTTTGTTCATCATACATGAATCACCCAAAACAAAACAGTGTACAGATTGTAAAAGGCAATGTTTAGATTGGGTTAGTTTTTGTTACAGAGAGATCCCCCTTGTAATTTGAAGAGTGGTTCCATCACACATTTGTTCCATTTTTAGAAGGCTGAGCATGCTTTTGGAAACAATATGCTGTTTTGCTCAACCTCTGTTCAATACTGCTGTAGAAGCTTGAAAATACAGGCCAAAGACAAATGTGTTAGTGCTGAATCTACAATAAACTGAAGAATCTGTGGAAAACCTACTAAAGTACCACACTGCTGATGACACTTCATGACCCTGCCGTTTGTGACTGATACTTGGCAAAGTCATTGTGGATGAAGGTCACAAAGGCTGCAATTTTCAAACATTTGCAAACCAAAGTAACTGAAACCTACTGAAAATAGGGATTGCTGCAAACTACTGATAGCACTCGGAGACCCTACTGATTGTTTGCTGTGCTTTTGATGTCTTTGAAAACTCTGACCAATCCTCTCATGGTGTGCACCTGAACCCTTCTTAGGCATTTTTCTGTGTTTTATACTTTTTAGGGAAAAAGTAAGGCATGCACCAGGGGTTGTTTAGGCCCTAGGGTACTTTAAAAATTAAAATGCTTCAGACTTTTAGGGCACCATGTCTGCTGGCGCTTTCTGCAGGTAAAGAAATACATTTTTCTGATTTTTCTTTTTTTGTCCAGTCTGTTCACTAGCTCATGCTAGGGTTTCATATGACCTTGTTTTGGATTTATGAAATTTTGGTCAAATGGGTTTATGGTGCACACTCCTGGTCATTTGGACCTTTTTTCTTGTTTCAGATTTTAGAGCTTCCCTGATTATGGTGTACGCTCAGCATTATTTTGCCCATTTTAATTAATTTGGTACATTTTGACAAGAGTGAGGTCTGGTCACACATTTTGAAATTTGAAACTTCTGCCCCAGTGGCAAGTGGCACATACATTAGGTTTTGTGTCCACTTTTTGAATTATGCAATTTCCTGTACTTTTAGGGTTATGGCATGTTTTCAGCTGTGAATTGGCCCTTCTTGCATTTCAAACAAGTTTTTGGTCCTGCCTTATTCTGACATGTCTTCATGGATCAAGTGTCATTTCCTTCTCTTTGCTGAAAATTCCATAAACCCTAGCTATTTTAACAAGTGGGCAGTTTAAGTTTTTGAAACAGAATGATGCTTAGGCTCTCACACAACTAAATACAGTACTCTTTTGATTGAAATCAGTCCTTCAAAACCCTATGAGCCTACTGAAATCTTCTTTATCAATCCTATGTGTCTGAAGATTACTGTTTCACTTGAAAAATCTGCTATAAATGAATGTTAATTGAAGAAGCTATCCTCAAAACCTCGTGTTCCAGATTTTAGGGCATCCCTGATTATGGTGCGTATGCAGCAATACTTTGTCCATTTTGACTGGTTTGACACATTTGGCGAGGGTGAGGCCTGTAGTCTAATTTTTTGAAATTTCAAAGTTCTGCCTGTTAGTTTTAGGATCAGAAATGTAAGCAATCAGAAAATGCAACACATGAGACAAAGAACACAACAGTTTACCCTAGGAAAACCCTCCCACTCGAGAGAGAAAAACCCAGCAAATAATCTCTCATATATATCATGTAAAATTGTAGAATACTGCTTACAATCAGGCCTTGCACAAGGCTGAGTATATACAATGAATGCAGACACTCCTCCATGAATGTAACACTTCTCTTAGAGAATGGATCTGCTGCAAGGGAAGGAAAACTGCTGAAAAATGACGAACTGGAATGAAATGAACTTGATGATTTGAATGGAAGAGCACCACCTTGTATATATACCAAACTAGGCAACCTTTTATCTAGGTCGGCCTCTTTGATTTAAGTAACAAATATAAAATATCATTAATTAACAAGGCCGACCTGCCTTGATAATTATTTATTATCTAAATTTTTACTTAGGAGAAAATATCTCCTGAAGCTACCAAACGCTAACACTGCCCTAGTGGTCAATGTCACGTACTTCTGTGTTTGTATCCACTTGTTGAATTATGCAACTTTCAGTCCATCTAAGGTTACAGCATGGCTCAAAGCTGCAGATTGCCCCTTGGTCCTTTTTGAAGTTTCAAACAAATTACAGCATTTAGGCATGTCTTTAGGGATCAAGTTGGCAAGTCAAGTTTTTGAAACTGTAAAACACTAAAGCCCTCACACAACTAAATACAATCCTCTTTTGATGGAAATCAGTCCTTCAAATCTAGGAGACTGCCAAAAACCTCCTCAATACCACGTGTCTGAAGATTGTTGTTACACTTGCAAAATCTGCCATAAACAAATGTCAATTGAAGAAGAAATCTTCGAAATGAGAACCTGCTATAGGCATGCTTGGATGAACCAGAGTTGCTGCTGCAGATGGGCCTCAAACAAAGATTTTAACATTGGCAAATAAGCTTGAAACTTTGCTGTTACACCTGCATTGATCTCTACAAAGTGATCTTTGACTCGAAAATTGACCTATATAATTTTTTTTTGTATTGGTACAACAATTTTCAAAACAAAAGTAATTATTTCTAGGTTCTTTTTAATATTTATGTGCTGCTTATTTATTTCTTTTGTCATTTTTGGAAAGTAATCCTACATATAGCTTTTTAGTCTCTCATTTAAAAAAATATTGAAGGCAGTGTCACAAAGCAGACTTCAAATGTTCAAGCACCCATTTTAACTTTCATATTCTGCACATGCATCAAACTCTCAAGGCTCAACATTTATTGGGTGTAGGGTGATGTCTATGAAGTAACTCTGCAGTGCTATACTAATTAGTGTCTAATTTTTGTGTATGTTTCTTTGCAGGAATTTTTCATATTCTTCACATGCATCAAACTTAATAATTTATTGGTGTATGGTGGTGTCTATGAAGAAGCACCTCAATGCTCTAATAGTTAGTATTTTAATTTTTTGTGCATGTTTCTTTATAGGACACCACTTATGAATCAAGTTCATATATGCCCAATGAACCAACAAAATTGTTTCAGCTGAGCCATTTAGCAAGTATAGTGAGATCACTTCAAACAGATCAGAGGTTGCTTGGTGCTGCTGCTCATGGTGAATTCCTGGATGAAACTTCAAAATTGAATTGTGAGCAACTACTTAATAGATTTCTTCGTCCTCTTAACCAAGAAAGAGGCACTCAAGACCAAGAATCAAGCACTAATCATGAATGTGTAAGTCTAATATATTGGATATCTCCTTTTTTTTAAAAAAAATTCTGTGCTTTTCTTTCAGATTTAAAGATTGATTCTGCTCCTTTTTTTTAATTCCAAATGCTAGTCATTGCTTGTCTGTTTTTTTACATTTAGACTCTTGATTTCTTTTGTTTTAGTGTTTTTAGTACAGTTTCAAATATATTTTTTTCCTCAATTAACCACTTGGACTTCTGGCTTCATTTTGGATGGTGGATTAGTGAAGAAGATCATTAAAATAAAGAAAGGAGTATGTAAATCTTTCAATAAGCTCTTTTAGAGGAAGGGTGATTCATCATTTTGAATGTTCCTAATGTGTTCAATATCTTTTGGTCCTTTGCTAATTTTTCATCAATTTTTGAAAGTACTTACCATGTTCATTGGTTGTACATTGGAATCTTGAACTTAGTCGCTTGGGGGACACATTGGCCATCGGACAATACAATACTTGACGTCAATGTTTGAATTTGATAGCCAAACTCCAGGTATGAATTTTTTTTCTGAAGTGTGTTTGGGTCATATTGGATTTGATTGTGGACTAAATGATCATATTAGACTAATGTAATGAGCTTTAGACATAAGATAATTTGAGTAAACTATATAACTCTTGTGATACTAGATCCTTTTTTAAATTGGCATCCATAAACAATTAGTTACTGTGTTTTTTGGTGGAGAATGCTAATTGAAACATGCCACACACTAGCTGTACTATTTTTTCTGAAGTGTGTTTGGGTCATATTGGGTGTGATTGTGGACAAAATGATCATATTAGACTAATTTAACAAGCTTTAGACATAAGATAGTTTTGAGTAAACCATATAACTCTTCCGATACTAGATCCTCTTTTAAATTTGTATCCTTAAACAATTAGTTAGAACTTAGTTTTTGGTCGAGAATGCTAATTGGAACATGCAACACACTGACTGCACCACTTGAACAGATTTTGCTTCACTACACCAAAGGCTAGATACTTCTTGTCTAGAAAACAAGTTTTCAGTGTACTCTTAAAGAACTTATTTTAATTGATCTATAGCATAAACATTGATGGGTTTGACAATGCAATGAGAATTTACAGTAGCATGAATATATAATTGATAAGTGTGTTGGTGGTATGTCTATATATATTTATTTTCCTGTTTGTTCCATCGTGCTTTTCCATTTCAAGATTTGCTCATTGAAAGACAAAATTGTAAACCATAGAAAATTATGTACTTTCCTATTTCCTTGCAGATCAAAGCATCTATCAACAAGCTATACATAATCTAATCTTTGTCTGGGAAAGGTTCTAGTATGAATTAATTAAAATGCATTATTCTGATCCTTATTTAATGAAACATCTGTTACAAGAAGGCATGTCTTCCCTTTACATGAATGAATCCTTACCATCAAATTTGCAAATCTAAGATCATATTTATAAATTTCTTACATTTCATTTCTCATATAATCAAAACTTGTACAATTATATCTGACGGTTATATGAAACACATTCATATTTTGTTTTGACATTACATATTGTTATTTATGAGGTCTTAGGATCAGTTGAGTTATTTTTTAGGGACAATTACTGTATCTTTTTGGCTTATGTACAAATTGCTGATACATTATTAAATGAACATTGTCAGTTTACAGAACTGTTGCCACCCAATAGAGAAGTTATAATAGGATATATCTATTTAAATAGTTACAAAACTTTCATTCATTAACTTATATCGACACTGCTATCCTTACATTCATAGGGTGCAAATTGTTCCATAACTTGTATGAAATGAACAGAAATCTTTTATGAGCAGAGAGTGGTAAATGAAGATTTGACATATTAGTTAGTGTCCATATGAGAATCCATATTTAACATGTATCTTACAATAACTCATATGTAGCATATTGTGGCATTGCATGCACCAAAATCTGCCAAATAATAAACTTTCTATTAATTACATGTTCTCCAAATAATGATTTTTAATGCTCCTTTTTTTCTTTTGGTGAAACAAGGAATATAGTACATCTCATTCTGCTCTTCTGTTGCCAGTATTGACATGCAAAAATGTGCAGGATTCTTCCACTCATTGTTGTTATAATTTCCTGTACACATTCAATATGGAGATCATTCCCATTCCACCTTGCTGGGTTCATATTTATCACCTTATTTCCAAGTTTCTTGTTCTTAAGCCCTTTCTTAACAATTATGGAGATCTTAATGCCTATGTTATTCTGTTGCATTTGGCCTTAAATATATATTGCTCATACTGACGTGGTTATTGCAAGTTTGTGCTTTAATATATGACAGTCTGAAGATTTTAAACAAACTATATGCCCAATTATTACAGTTGAGGGTTTCTGTCATTAATCAGGGTCCAGAACCTATCACAAGCAACTCAATTACACACACTATTTTGTAGTGTGCTTTTCATCTGTACATAATTTGATGTTTTGCATTCTGGAAGGTAGAAAATGATGAAAGAATACCCCCTCAGAGACTGAAAGTAGGCATTTACTAGGCTGCTTCTTTGTGTTTGCTAACAATTGTACTGTCAAACCTCTCTCAAATATCAGAATCAGGTCCTGAACAATGTTTGAAGTTTGAACAATGTTTGTTAGCTTCTCGGAGTCTTTTTGAATATGAAATATTTAGTTTTTTTTTTTTCAATTTCCTTCTTATTACAAGTTCCTTATATTCTTTTTCAGGTACAAAAATCTTCTCAGGAAGCAATAGAATTAACAAATCTGCATACACCAAGCTTAAAGTTGATGAACCAAAGCCGGGTCAGGAGCTTGCTGGACTTTGGAGTGGGATATATGGTCCACATGGCCTGGAAATAGTGAACGTGTCTTATACTAATGATGAAATCATAGCAAATAAAGTCCTTGGTATGCTCCAGTTTGCTCAAACTTATTGATGTATGTTACTGAAGGGACAACTTAGCTGTGGGCAGAATGCTTTGGGTTTGAATTTACCAAATTATATACTAATTGCATTGTGATCTAGGATTTTATAGTATTAGATTCAAGATTGTTTTCTTTGAGTACTTGCTTCAATGAACAATTGGTGACAGCATCCCTCAGTTATTTTGAAGTAGGAGTGATCTTGTGTTTGGTACAATTTGCAAATATGTAGAAAGGATTCCAATGATGCGTGCATTTTATTTAAATTATATTCAATCACATTTTATTGTAAGGTTTGTTATTTTTATATGTGGAATATGATTATTGTCCATTCACTGCTCTCACGATGAAGTTTATGTAATTAATTTTACTCTTCGAGTTTTTTGTTATAAACTTTAGTCTTTAATTATAGCTAAAAGCCTTGTCTACTATAGAGGATTCATTTAATGCTCACCATATGTTCTGTTTTAAGTTTTTAACCATTAGCTAGGTGATGTATTAAATTGATCTGATATAGTTTTGAGTTGAATAGAACTTGATCAGATACTAGTTATGAAAAGTGGTTGCTTGACTATTTGACTGCAGGGCATTATAAAATGTACCATAAAGAAACACATGATGAAATTTAATTTACCAATAGTATATATGTGTTTTTGGTTGTGGTGTGAGTATTTATACTTGACAGTTGACCTTGACACTATGACATGAATGTTGTTCTTTCAAATTGACAACTTTTCTTGATAATGCAATGTTTGCTTTTATACAGTTTGATTTCATTCTATCACCGACCTTTCTAGATCGACGAATCCTTTTAGTATGTGTTGTTTCATATAGGCCTCTTTGTAATAGTGCTATTTAGTTTCTTCTTCTTATTCTCAGTCAGTTACTATTGGACAATCTATAACTTTCTTCTTTCAGCAAACTATATTTTTACTAGCAATGACCTTGATAGTATTAACACCCAATAAACAATAGGGGTTTGAGCTGACATTGCAATTAATAACCAAGTGTGTCTTGGGCCTCTCTTCCAATTTTCATCTTTCACATGGAAAATGAATGCATAAGCTGAAAAACCAGAAATTCATTATTTTTTTGGCTGAGGTTATCATCTACATCTTGATTCATGTGTGATATGATAGACTACTTAAACAAGTTAACTGTCATGTAAATAATCTCTAGGAATATAGATCGCTGATCTGTATCAAGCTTTTGGCCGTTTCCTTCACAAAGCTTATAGAATTATATCAGTGGCCATTAGAACTTTTCTATGATTGTTGTTTTGCTTCCTAGTATTATAAATGTTATTTTTTCTTTGTAAAATCTACTCCTTTCATCTGTACAGACCTACTTTTCGTTTATTGTAAAAATTACTGTATGTGAACATCTCAAGCTGGGAATAATTGACATGCAGTACATTGGAACATAGCCCTTCTAAACTGAAAATTTGTTAAATTGCTCTTCCCACTTGTGAATTAATGGTTCATACGTTAACAAATAGACAAACATTAAAATTAGGCAAGTGTAGGAAATTCAAATAAAAAGGAAACAGTTTCACATTTTTTTATTTAATTGCTCTTCTTGGAAAATAATTAGATTGATTTGCAGAATTTGTATCCTACTTGATACCGAGTAATGATTATATATTTGTTATGTTATATCTAATTTGATATGAGTAGATTATGCTATCAAGAGAATCATGGGCAGTTATATATCAATCATATCTTCCATCCAATAGATTTTACACATGTTTCTTTCACCACAATTAAAATTTTTTGCTTCTTAGTCATTAACTCATTTCATTGTGCAATAATCAGGTGATCCCCATGTACCTTGCAATGAAGTGACATTCAAAGTTAAACTTTCTTCAGTAAATATGGAGGCCCGATTGGACCTTCGAAGGATTCTCATGGGAATTGGAGAAGATGATACCTTAGACATTGCTAGAATGTGAGTCCTTGTTCACATAAGATTCAATTTTCATTGATACTTATAGCAAAGTTAATTCTCTTTCTGTTAATTGGATAGTGCGGATGGAAATATCCATTTTTCTGTCTACCTGTTTAGAATGTATGCACACATTGTGGAAATGCAGTGGATTTGGTTTCTTTCACCATTATCTTCTAAGCCTTTTCTCTAGCATCAACATTAATTGCTTCTTGATGGTTTGATTTGGATAGGTTACTTTTCTTGCTTGGATTTTTGTAGCTACCAAAATGGCTTCTTCTTGTTAGATTTGATAATGAACTAAGGAAGGTTACTACTATTTTTTTCCCCTTGTCAATAGTCAAGGCTTGTAGTGAGATTTTCAATTTTAATGAAGATAAACAATTCAAGCATGAATGAACATAACTTTCTATTGGCTAAAACCAATACCAGTATTCAATTGTAAACAAACATTTGATGGGATAACACCAACGGATGCTGATTTTTTGGCTAAATCAAAGACCAATAAATAGGAAATGGTTAAATGAACAATTATCATACAATTCTACAAAATTAATTGCTAAAGGAATACACAAAGTTATTACTTTAATTATGAGAGCCTCAATGCAAAGCTTGAGTAGGTTATTCAATAAAATTTAACTAGTGGAATTACATAGGTTTATCAATTCTTAAATAACAATAACAGCTGAACGGTTTCTGTAACATAATCTTTACATTCACTATCCTTCACTATACACAAACACAATAATTTTAACTTCAACCTTTGATTGATAATTTATGTAGTATAAGTCTAGCATCAACTATCCTTACAATGTATGTGCTCAAGGCATTTATTTATAAGCTCTCTAGGAGAAGCTTTAAAAAGAAAATAATCATAAAATAATGTTTTTAACATTGTTTTAAATCAATAATAATCATATCCATTGCAAAGAGGAAATAAATCGCTAAAATTTCCTAAAATAGGCTTTTCCTGCTTATTTCCAAACATAGGCCAACTAGAAGAAGGATGAGAGTGATTAGCTGATTTTTGCTTTAAACATTCAATGCATGGGCGTTGATTTTGAACCTAGATGTCATCCTTAGTAATCTAGATTGTGGGATTTTATTATATTTGTCACTATTTGTGCCTTGGTTGCTCATTTTGATAGTCTCTGCTATGTAAATCTTCATCGTGTGTGCAATTTATACTTTTTTGAGTTGTTTCCCACTTTGAAACCCTTAATTGGGATTTACTCCATTTTGTTGGCATTTTCATTTGAGTAAGGAAGTTTCAGCTCATTACTACTTTGAGTAACATTAGGTAGGGTTTTTAATTGGCGAAAACACTTCAAAACTGCAATTTCCTTATACCTTTCCCTTTACTTGCTAGATGCAGTTTTACTAGTTCTTTGTCTCTTTACTGTCACATTTTTCCCACATCAAGGTAACTTAAAAATGACATTTTCGCTCATCTTGTTCACTTAAACTTGGCATGGTTTCACTTTATATTTGCTAGCCTACTCGTTACTTCGTGTTGGTGTTGCCATTGGAAAAGCACAACTTAGAGCCTATGTTCTTTTATTTAATTGCTGGTTGTGTTTCTTACAATGATTTGCCACTTAAATTTCTATTTTCAATTGGCATTTCCATTGAAAAAGCATGATTCACTTACCTTTGTTTCATTTTTGAAGTTTGACTGGCACATTTTTGTAACCCATTTGCCATCTTAGGTGCTAATTTGGACTAGCTTTGCAACTTTGTCATCTTAAAAGGGCACCATACTTCAGTGATTTTCAAGTGTTATAGATATGGTGTAGTTTGGTCAAGTTCCTGCCACTTTTGGTGCAACTTCTTATTGGCACTACCACCTCTAATGTGCACTCAACTTTCATTAAGACTTTTAACTCTACCTTGGTGCAGTTTACTGAGGTTGCTTCCACGTTTGAATGCCAGGGCAGAGATTCATGGGGACAATGCCAAGGTTTTATGTGCTAGGTGGAGCTTTTGATGGAAATTTCCCATCAAAAGTGTTCCAACCTCTAATCCATTATCGAACACTTAACTATGCTATGATACTTTGGTGTGCCTTCTTAGGTCTTTGTCTTCTTTTCAATCATTGCTTTGTTTTTGTTTGTACATGTTGTCAATCTTCTCTTCCTTCTCTAATCTGTCCTGGATCATCACCTTTGTTTTCATAGTTTAGAGATTTTCCATGCAAAATGTTTAGATTGAGAAGGCCAAAAACAAAGCAACTTTTGATAATTTTGATTGGAAGAACAATAACTCACTTGCACTTGATATGACATTGAAGATTTACTGAAAATTATTTCATAAACGGAGGTCTAAACACAGTTTTGTAGGGGTTCCAACATGGGTACCAACATTTCCAAGGGGTTTGGGTGAGTACTAAACTCATCCAAAAATCAAAATAAAAATCTCAAAGAGTGCTTACCCCATAGGTACTTGCCCAAGTGGCCTATTTTTACTCCCTTTTAAATTCACCTAAATGCAAATCTAGGTTTGCACTCAAAAAAACATTTTACTAAATCAAAATATAAACACAATTGAAATTCACTTATTTTAAATAATGAAGAATAAAGAAAAACATTTAGGGATGTCCAGGTTTAACATAAATTGTCCTAGCCCTTTGATAGGAAAGATGATAGGCATCATTGGGAAACACAACCAAGTTCTCATTACTTAATGAGGTGAAGTGGGAAGGGTAGATAAGGTTCTTCAATGATATCTTGGTCTCATGTTGGCCAACCTATAAATATATTTGTACATTTGATGCACACAACAAACACATTTAGAATATACATAGTCAGCAACATGATTACAATTACACTATTCACTTGTAATAATTAAGACTAATCACATACCTCATGATTATGACTCATCATAGTTAGTATCAAAGTCGCATCTCAACATAAATACAATCTAATAATAATCTACAAATTTTTTTTCGTAAACCACTTTTCACATTAAAAAATTACAATTCAAGACTTAAATCAAAACATATCAACATTTCATCTAACCTTTAAATGAATGTCTCCACAACATTTATTATCCATATAAATCATACAAATAAATTTATTTATCATTTAAATACTCATTCAAATGGTAATCTAAAGACTAGGGTTAGCAATGACATTCCATCTTACTATTCAATTTTATTTACATAATTGCATGCGAGTAATTTACAAGTATCAAGATACTATCCACCTCTAATGTGATCAAATTCACTTACTAGGAGTCCTTGCGTTGGGTTTAGCATTATTACTACTTAGGGTTAACTTGAGTTCACTGCAACATTGCATATCCACTACAAACAACTAAGAATTAAGTAGATTCCAAATAGGAAAGTGATTCAAAGAACCATATGACAATCAAACATCACTAGGCTAAACACTTAGGCATTTTGAAAATCAACTAGGTCACAAACACAGAGGATAACTCCTTCTCAAGGAAGGTGATCACATAGACATAACCCGTATGATTAGAAGATAACAATAACATAAAGTTCTACTTTGTGTACTGAATCCGATTATCTCTTGCAATTAGAGTTACATTTCTTTATCCACATTTAATTTAACAATTGTAAGGAAAACTAATTAACATTATTTGCTAAGTTGAATAACCATATAAGATAATATAATACTAGAAGACGATCAAGGTAATATGGACAAATCAAAAGTTAGAAGATTGCATGCGAGGTTCCTCAATTGGCTAAAATTATGAAAGTCATAAAGTGTAAGGTGTGCAACTGTGTTTGGGCCTTACATGACCATTCTTGCTTTTGGGCATGCCATGTTTGAAATGTTTATCTCAAGTGCTTTTCCCCTTACATTTAGGAACTAACATATATTGGTGGCATCAACTCTTCCTAGCCCCTTTGTTAGATATTCTCCATCACTCTACATCCTTGTAAGTTCCTTGAACAATATTGTGTTCAATGTATATGTTGATCAAACCTAAGTATAATTGTCCCTTATGGATTTGGTTCAAAAAGAACTCTATAAGATTCTTTGGCTTTCAAAAGCATGTGAAATGATACTTTCATGATCTCTAAGTCAGTCAACGCGCTCTCTATGGTCTAGCTCCCAACACACCTTCCATGATTGTTGAAGATGCTAATATTTTTTTGAGTTAGTTCTCTAGTTACAACACCTTTACGTCGACCGTTGTTGTATACTTGTTTTTATCATACACACCTCTCAACATTTTTGCAAATAATATCCAGCTAGCTAACAATCAATGAAATCCTTGGGAAATGGGAGGTAAATGGCACTACCCCTTGCTTGATACTTTGAACACTTTCCTTTTTGGTACCTGTTGATGAGTGTTTTATCATCCACCAAACATCAGAATAAAAATGTCCAAAGACACTCTATCCTCTCTTGAAAAACCACCGCATAGGCGATTCCAAGGTTTCTTTAGTCGGGTCTCGACGTGTGGATAAGCTCAATGGTCGTTGTGATAATGCTGGTAATAAACAAGGGGACTTACGTAGAAAGTCTGCACAAGTTCGGGGACTTAGGAAATTTATCTTTGTAGGTTCTCAATTAGGACTTTCAATTGTGGATCTCAAAAAAAATGGCAAAAAGAATAGGGTTCAGAGAATCTAGTCTAAGCCTAGGAACTCAAGAGACAGTAAGGACTTGGTGAAGGAAATAAACCACACTTTGTTTCGCCTCCTGTTGGACAACATACGCAAAATGGGTGCAATCTTCAAGGGGTTTGTGAGAATAATTTTCAAACCTCGAATGAGGTGAAGTTAAGCTTCCATTTAAGAGCTCAGGCTAACTTTACAAATCGAATGCAAATCATCCATTCGAAAAAAGTATGAGCTACACTTCACCATTGAATCAATACGATCAATCTCTCATTCAATTTAACAACTTTTCAAAGCAAATTCTACTTAATCTAACTTTAATCTAATCTATGGCGGAAGGCAATATGTAACCTCGCTTACTATTCAACAATAAGAAGTGATTCAAGGCAAATCATGCTCAAGAGCTTTTATCATTCAAAATAGTCTCAATGCGACAATATACATAATCTGTCTCCACACAAAATGAAAATGAGAGAGCACTAGTTTATATAGAGCTCCAAAAATGAAATGAAGGGCCGAGATTAAAACAAGATCAACGGCCGAGATTATTACAACCAAACCCTAATTAGGGTTTCCCAAAATAACAAGAGTTAATCATCAGAAATCAGTCAGAAAAGTGGCAGTTCCAGCTATAATCTAGGAGATGCGTCCTTATCCATCTGAGTAGCATTGTGCTTGGCGAATCTGGACACTACGGCAATGACCTCGTCCATCGTGACAGGCGGCAGCATGCTGATCCGGAATTCGAGTCCGTCCAACTTCTCGGCACATCTAGCAAAAGTACCTTCCCAATCTGCCTCCTGCTTCCCAAAATCCTTTCGAATGGATGAGAGTCTTGCCACTTTCGCAAAGTCTTGTTTCAAGAAAGGTCCAGTGGTCGAGAAGAAAGTTTCTTGAACTTTATGCTTCAATCTCTCCAACTGCATGTCGTTCTCCCGGATGACTTCACGGTCGAACACTTCTGTAGTTATCATCGCAATCTATTAAAGTTTTCGACTGTTCTTGGGTTTAACCCGCCGACTTTTGCCTTCTCAAGACTTCCTCTCGTATTGTCAGCTGCCCAAAACCCGGTTGAAATCATATGCCCCTGCAGCAATCACCCTTTTATCAACTAACTCCTCTCTCGGAGTACTCTTCAAAATTCTAAGGCTTGGAATAAGCCTTTCCTGCATGTCCGGGATACCTTCCCACGTTTCTGCCATGTCCATCAGTCTAGAAAGAAATGAAGAAGTTCGCCCATAGGCCAGTGCCAACTTTTCCATGAACAATGCCGCCTCTGTGCCTTCACTTGCCATCCAGCCTTGAGCTTCCCTGGCCGTTACCATTCCGTGCTCGACGCCCCTAGTCATCTCCTGTGATTTGAGGAGAGGAGGAACAGTCGCATTGCCCCGATCAAGTGGCTGGGTCAAATGCTGTATGTATTCTTTGAGACGTTCGACCTCCTTCTTATACTCCTTCTTCTTAGCCACTTCCTTTTCTAGTCTCGCCTTGATGGTCGAGACAGAATTATCCAACTCCTCTACTTCTTGACCTTTCGAGGTCGGGCCAAGGTCAACTGTGGTTATAGCATACTCCTGAGGAGTGATCTCGTCCTGTGGCTTGTCCACTGTAGGCACTTGCAATGTGCATGGAACGGTCGCCTGCCTCGTTCCTCCGAATGGTGGAGAACTTCTTGGCGGGCTTCTTGACTGCGACCTGTTCTAATCTTGCCAAGAAATCGGCAGTATCATCTTCTTCTTCTTGTTGAGCCTCAGCAGGCACATGAACTTTCATCCTTTCTAACAGCCAGTCTGGAATGGTCGACTGTTCAATGCCATCCTCTACTTGAACCTCATCCTCATTAGGAACATCCATGACTTCCCTGAGAGCGGAAATCATTCCCTCCTCAAAGTCATTGTTCCGAGCTTCGATCTCATTGTCTGAACCCAAAATTTCTGTGCCTGTTGGTGACGCAGGCTCTTCATCATCTAGTTGAATAGGCTCTTCATTTACTTCCTGAGCTGCAAGAGGTTCAAGCATTTCCGCCAAGGAGTCGTCTATATTGGTTACAAACTGGTCAATGTTCCTGGATACTGCCGACCGAGAAGGTTCTCCCTTATGCCTCTTGGACACAGGCTCAGCACTTGGCATTATTTCTTTTCTTTTTTCCCCAATCCCGACCAAGCCCTGATGGGATGCACCGGCATTAGAAGAGTATGACTCTGATTCGCTCAACAGGTCATAGGTGAGCGTGATTCCTTTCTGTCTCAATTCCTGGGCATGACAATCAACCCACCACTGAGAATACTTAGTTACTGGCCTCATTAGGGTGGCTAGGTCTGCGTGCTCAGGCTCTGACCATTTCACCGGAGGGAGAGGTCTGCTTTCCTCAAAGCGTGGCTGGACATGGTTTCCATCATCTTGAAGCTGATCAGGCACTCGGCAAAACTCGATTGTTCTCATGAAATCCAAGGACATTCTGGACCACATTTTCCGCCTGACCTCATACTCATCGGCTGCATTTGCCCAGAAATCCTCCAATTCCATCCTGTGCTTGTACTTCCTTCCTTCCACTGTCCGGATGTTGTGATGTGGGTCATAGTTGACCTTGGACTTGTATGCCGTGAAAGGATACCATTGGATCTCTAGTCTTGCACTCTCAGCCGCCTGTGCTGATGGACAGTACTCTAGCATGTTCCCGATGAAGAATGGGAATGTGACGGACGCCTTCTTGGTCGGCCTCTGAATATTCTGGTACTCTTCTAATTGTCTCAAAACCTCAAGCAATATCATCCGATTAGTCGGATAGATAGGCAATTTATAGGGATTTCCAGTAAATCCCTGGATCCTGATATATGTAAATTTAGGGAACTGGATGAACTAAGACCCATATTTGCTGATAAGACTTTTTGCTTCATGGCTCAGCCTTTGGTGCACTCCTCCTTGAAGCTTTCTGGTAATGTGCATTAGGAATGCATCATGTACCCTCCTGAAGTGAGTCTTCTCCTTCAACTGGAGCTGAGGATAGCAGTCGTAAGGCCTGAGCTCGTTCTCCCCATTGCCAATTCTGCCCTTGCAGATCAACCCTGGATATTTGTATGACCTGGCTAATAGGTATACCACATATGAACTTATGTGAAAAGCCTTAGTCTCTTCAAGGTTGATCAGCTGCTCATGGAGGTTGTCACTTATCATCCGTGACCAGTTGAACATTTTGACTCCAAAGGTGATCTCGTCGATAAAATAATACATCCAACTCTCGAAGAAGGCGCCCTGCGGGTTGCCAGCTATTCTGTTCAGCATCAGCACAATATCCCCAAAATCTTCCTTGAAGTCCGTGCGGCGAGGCCTCTTGGGCAACTTCTTGATTGATGGCTTTGGCTTGTCCATCCAAACCTTGTTGACTGTTGTGGCACATAGATCTGGCTGACTATCATATAGCATTTTGGCTTCTTCTTTGGTCTTATAGACCGTCCTTGAATGCTCTGGAATGCCGAAGGTCTCCTGAATTGACACCTCGTTCAAGTGTGCCAAGATCCTTCCGTCAGGGGCAATAATCTGTCTTTTCTGGGCATCATAATGGCGAGCACATTCCACCATTAACTCTGCACAATCCATTGCCGGAGGGAATCCAGCTGCTTGGAATATCCCGTTTCCGACCATCCGTCTGGCTATTGCTGTGGGAAGTCCCTTCTGACCGTATACTCTTTTCTTGAATTCGTCAAAATCCACATGTCCGAGGTCAATATCCACGACATTCTTCCACTTTGAGATGACTTTAGTCTCCTTCTGAGCACCCTTGTTGGCGAACTTCATTTTCAGCTTCCTGGATAATCCGCCTGCCGTGTCCGTCAACCTGCAGTCATAAAACTAACATTAATATAAAGACCTTTAAAATAATTTAAACCCCGTGCCTTGGATTCGAAAAATTGACTTTCAGCTGTTCAAACAATTAATTTGCTGCGAAAAAGCAAGCTGAAAGTGACTTGAATGAATTTGAAAATCTTGCCAAAACTTCGTCAAGATGAAAGGGCATAAAAAGATAGCAAATTTAATTGACCAATCACCAAACCTCAGAGAAGGATCGTTAAATGCAAATCAGATTTAAAAATCTGATTTTTTTGAAAAGTGCGCCCCTCTTCAAGAAGAATTCAGCTTTGAATAAATATCCTTTTCTTTTCCCGCGAAAAATTCCTCAGCATAACACTGCTTCTCTCTCTGGGAAAATTCGACTTTGCTTATGGACGAATTAATTGCCTGACAATTTCGAGAAAGATTAAATTTCTCTTCAGCTGTGTGTGAAAAATGAGTTGCTGAAACTCATTATAATGCTGAAGGATTGAATTTAATTTAGCAACTGCCATAATCTTTCTCGATCTCGATTTGTTTTCATTTTCCAAACAGGCAACTTTCCTTTTATCTTCCGACAAGGATCAGTCTCGAACTTATCCAGACAAATCTTGCTGATCTTCAAAAATTCGATTTTTTTATTTAATGTTTATTTTTTTGATTTTTCGACTTTTTAAATAAAACATTAAATAATTTAATTAAATTCATGGTGAATTTAATTTTCTTCTTGCCGGATTTCATCTCCGCCTGGCGTGCTTTACTTTCGTCCGATTCGTGTCTGGCAATTTCGATTTTGTCCAAGGCATTTTTAATTTCCAAATAGTTGAAAATTAATTATTAAAATATTAAAATATTTTAATTAATTCCAACCCGTTCGTTTTGGACCCATGACTATTTCAATTTTTCTTCCAATTTTCTTGGCTAAGAGTTTATTTTCCGATTTCATCCTCAATTTCGTCTAGCCAAACCAAATCTTAAGCCATTCCGTCAAAAATTTCATTGCCAGATCCCTATTTTTTCTTTGCCGAGGCGAGATTTTAAGCTTATTTTGCTCTGCCAAAGTCAAATATTTCCTTGCTCCGTCGAATTTTTTCTAGGCAAAATCCTTGTCTGAATGACTTGATTAGGCGATTTTCCTTGACGTCTGACATATTCTTCATCCTTCTGGCCAAGGACGATCCTTCCTTTCCCTTTGCCTCGCGCATTTTCCTTGGGTCAAAGTTGACAATTTCTCGACATTTTCTCCATACTTAGGCAAATTTTACCTCTTTTCCTCATCGTGCTAGGCACATTCCGTTTTATTCTTTGCCATATCCTGATCCTCTTTAGCACGTGCCCTTTCAATCTTGGCACTTGTCTTCTCGAAAGTGTCACAATACTTTGGTCAACGTCTTCATTCCTCATCCCTTAGCCTCTTCCCTTAGGCAAATATTCGAACCTCTTCTTAGACTTGGCATTAACACTTAGCCAAAAATCTTATCATCTTATCATCTTAGGCGGACTTCCTTGGCATCTTGGACGAACGTCATGGATGTCTTTGATACTTTGCTAGCTCCTCCAAGCATATGGCAGACTTTGTGACCTCTTTGGATGAACATTTTTGGACGTCCCTCTTTTCTAGGGTGGATTTCCTCAACACTTTAGCATTTATATCAACATTTTTTTCCCCTTTGGAAAGGATTTTTTTACCTCTTAGGCTCTCATACTTAACCAAATTTCGAAGTTTTCCTTAGCTGGGCGCCAATACTTAGCAAATATTTTGATTTTCCCTCACTTTACATGCTTAGGCGGACTTTCCATAACTTTCAGCCAAGTCCCACCTTTTAAGGGCGGACTTCCTTAGTACTTTGGACGAGTCTCAAGCATATGGCGGACTTCTAAGGCCTTTTGGACGTCCTTTAGAGTGAATGGCGGACTTTAGAGCATGCAAGGACATCCTCCCTGGCAGATGGCGGACTTTGAGACCTCTTAGGACGAACCTCTTAGTGGATGGCGGACTTCCAAGGAGTCTAGGATGAGGATGGCGGACTTTGAAGGTCCTTAGGATATCCTTCATGATGCAAAGAGTAGGACTTTGAGCTTATAGGATATCCCCCTTGGCTGATGGCGGACTTCAAAGGTTGCATGGACAGGGATGGCGGACTTTAAGACCCCTTTGGCACTTCCCTCAAGCACATGGCGGACTTCATGAGATGCAAGGATGTTGCTTCAAGGCGCAGGGATATGCCTCCCAAGTGCTGGGCGGACTTCATGACTTCTTTGGACATCCTTTTATCCTTCCTTCCATGGCGAATTCTCCAGATTTGAACAGATTTCTCACAAACTTCACCATTTTTGAGTTGATTTTTATGATTTCATCTTCAAATCTGATTGATCTTGACTGGTTTTTGACTGGTTTTTCCGGATTTTTGAACGTTTTCAATCTGATTTTCATGCCTTTTGAACTTTTTTTTCCAGATTTTTCGAAAATTTTTCAAAATTTTCAATTCGATTTTCTGAGAGTTCTATTGAGTTTTTCGAACTTCTGAGTGCGTTTTCAGAACTCGGGACCCTTCTAAAACTAGAAACTTTCCAAAAATAGAAACTTTCCAAATATAGAAACTTTCCAAAAATAGAAACTTTCTAAAAATAGAAAAAGCAACCCTAAAAAATAGGGAACCTCGTTTGGTCCAAAAATGCCAAAAATGAAAAATCGAAAAAGCAACTTTCAAAATAGGAAGTCGGTAGAATTGGCCCGTTACGGTCGATCTTCGTCTCTTGGGCCTTACGAGAAAAACTTCCATGGCGTCTGCAATTCAAGCATGAATTCTTGACTCGACCGGAATTTTGACTCGACAAGCCCGACACGAAAACTCTTAGCAAGAGTGATCTCTAAATAGCAGATTGCAGGTGGAGAACCTAAAACTAACGAACCGAAATTTGGGGGTCCCCGCTGGCGATGGGGAAGCTGATGTGGAGTCACAACATCGGCGACTCCGTGGGGAATGTTCACGAACATTCCAAAGATAATATCCACTTCAAATCCAGAATCTTGAATTAATTCTATCTAACTTATCCCTTGACCAAGAAGAGTACTCAAAAGGGAAGAGAACTCCTAAATTATATCAAGACATCTTATCCTTCAGTTATAAGTGTGTGCACATGGGTTTATTCCTGTCTCTTAAGACCAAGACGACTCTTTGGTTCCGTGATGGCTTTCCAGTGCATTTCTGGTCTTAGCTCCAAAAGCATCCTTGGATAGAGCCTCGCTGCCAGCGAGCGTCCATAGCCCCGGCGAGGTTATCTGCTATAATCTCACGGAGATTGCTCTACTTCCGGCGATTTATTTCTTTTGTTTTGATTTCTTTGGTACACCTGTAGAGATTTCCGCACACCCAAAAGCCAAGTGTTTTGATTTTTCATTCTTTCCTTTTGATTCATTTCGATATTCTTTTCTTTTCATATATTTCCACACTTTGGCCTGTAAGCAATGAAGCTCACCTGGGTTTGAGCATTATAGTGGCGCTGAAGCAAGACTTCTGATTACCTTCTAGCCAACAACTTCACCTAGGAGACCATAATGACTCAGAGAACTCTTTTAAGTGTGTAAAATGTAATAACTGCAGGATTCGGTACCAAGACACAATAGATGACTTCCTTCCCAGTCAAGTACTAACCTCAACCTTAAGATACTTTAAAGACAATTAATCTAGGATTCATAGATCTTCCATAAATGTTTACCCGAGGAATACTCACAACCTTCCTTAGCAAGGTCAAACCAAAATGTGTGCGTGTAAGCAACATCACCCTTCTCGCTGAATGGGACACCCTCCTTATTGAAAGCAACACAAAGCAAAGCGAAACGAAAGCAAACGGGAAGCAAACAACTAATCTAAGGAAAGCGAGGAAAAACAACTAATCTAACGGAAGCAAAAACAAAATCTGAAAGCAACTATTCTAACTATACACAAACAAGCTCCATCAAGGAACTTAAGGTAGGAAATAATGTTTCAGAAATTGCCTGTTAACGGGCAGTGGGATGTCTTCCCCAGTCAAGGTCTTCAACTTAAATGCATTTTCTCCCAATATCTGAGCAATCTGGTATGGTCCTTTCCACAAGTTGTCGAACTTATCGTGATCTCCTCTTCGTTCATGGGCTTTATCCCAATATAGGACCAGGTCAGATATTCTGAAAGACTTCGTTGTAGCACGTTTGTCAAACCATCGTTTGACAATTCCTTGATGTTTGGAAAAGTTTTCGAGAGCTTTATCTCTCTGTTCTTCCAGTAGTAACAATTGTGATAGACGAATCTGCACTCTATCATCCGGATCTAAATATTCGTGCATGAACCTGAGTGTTGGAATCCTTAGCTGGATGGGAAAGACGGGGTCTTGCCCATAAACTAGGTGATATGGAGAGGTTCCCAATGATCTTTTGGCTCTTGTCCTGTCTGCCCATAAAGCAAACCTGAGTTGGGAATGCCAATCTCTTGGATTCTGATCTAACAATCTCTTGATGACGTTGAGTAGATTCTTGTTCGTGGACTCTGCCAATCCATTACCCTGGGGGTAATAATTTGAAGAAAACTTTAATGTAATCCCATAATCAAAGGCCCAATTTGAAAATTTCAATGAGGTGAATGCGGATCCATTGTCACAAACAAAGGCCTTAGGGCAACTGAATCTGGTGATGATATTTTCTTCTAAAAACTTGATAACTGCATCTGTGGTACAATTCTTCAATGCCTGTGCCTCAGACCATCTAGTACAATAATCTGTTGCTGTCAAAATATAGCGATGTTGTGCTGAAGAGGGTGGGTTTATCATGCCGATAAAATCGAGTCCCCACATTGCAAATGGTTTCACTTCCGCGATTGGCTGTAATGGCATAGCAGGATTCTTTTCACGTGTGGCAGTAATTTGGCAGGTATGACAGGTTTTAACATGCTCATATGCGTCTTTGAACATAGAGGGCCAATAGTACCCTGCTCTTAAGATCTGGTAAGCTGTTGCCTGACTTCCTCCATGTCCTGTCCCGAACTTAGAGTGGAAGTGTTCCATAATCCTCTTAGCTTCATCGTTTCCTACACATCTCAAGTAAATCCCTTCATGATTCTTTCTATGGAGAATTGAGCCCTGGAGCATATAACGTTGGCATTTGAGCCTGAAGGCTCGTTTTTGTGCGGGATTCATTTGTGCAGGATATTTGTGGTTTGTCAAGTATGCGATAATATCATAGTACCACTCCTCTAGAGGAGTGTCAGTTAATACATATGTTTGCTCCACTAGGCCAGGCCCTTCAATGGCCATCGTCTGAGCTAGAGCTTGTCCGCGGACCAGCTTCATTGGTTGTAACTCAATATCGTATTCTTGGATAGTGGCGACCCACTTTCCTCTTCTTTCTCCTAGCTCATTCTGCATTAAGAGTGCTTTAACAGCCGCATCAGGAATGATGGCGAAGACCTTACTCCTCAAAATATAATGCCTGAATTTTTTGATGGCCTTTACCAGCGCATAGGCCTGCTTTTCGACACTTGGATATCTTAATTCGGCGTCTTTGAGCGGTGAGCTCATGAAAGCTATGGGATGTTCATCCCTCTCTTCTGTCCTCTGAGTTAACATCGCTGCACAGGAATGTTCTGATGCGAAGGAGTACAAGTAGAAAGGCTTTGTATAATCTGGGCTAACCAGGACGGGAGCATCGGCGATAGCCTGCTTGATCTCTTCAAATGCCTTCTTTGTCGGTGTGGTCCACTCCATCTTTGCATCCTTTTTTAACATTTCATTTAAAGGTTTTACTATCTCAGCAAAACCGGTGATAAATTTTCTAACAAAATTAATCTTTCCGAAGAAAGATCTCAATTCTTTTTGGCCAGTAGGCACATGAATCCGTGATATTGCCTTTACGCGTTCAGGATCAATCAGTATCCCTTTCTCAGTGATTAGGTGACCTAACAATTTGCCTTCGGTGACCCCAAAGATGCATTTCTTTGGATTTAAGGAAATCCCATACCTTTGGCACCTCTGAAATACCTTCCTTAGGTCTTCCACATGGTCCTCTCTCTTCTTTGAGAACACTGTCAGATCATCCATGTAGATGATTATACATTTTCCAATCAAATCCCGGAAGGCGATGTCCATGGCCCTCTGAAATGTGGCTCCTGCGTTAATTAGCCCGAAGGGCATTCTTTTATAGGCGAAGGTTCCCCATTTCGTGGTGAACGCTATTTTCAATCTGTCCTCATACTCTACTAGGACCTGGTTATACCCTGAATATCCGTCCAAGAAGGACATCATTCGTGAACCATTGACAATCTGTAGCACTTCGTCAAGTGATGGCAGCGGGTAATTATCCTTTTCAGAAGCTCTATTCAAATTCCGGAAATCTATGCATAGCCTGATTTCTCCGTTTTTCTTTCGCACTGGGACGAGATTGGCGACCCACGTTGAGTGGCGCACTGGGAAAATGATTCCTGCTGTCAATAATTTCTTGACTTCCTGATGGATGAGGGGTTCCAGTAATGGATTAACTCGTCTCTGACGCTGCCTGAAAGGCTTACTTCCTGGCTTGAGCGGAATCGTATGCGTGATAATAGAAGTATCATAGGTTTTCAAGTCTTCGTAGCTCCATGCTATGATGTCGGGGAACTGTTTCAAGCTGTGAATAATTCCCATCTTTTCTTCAGGCGTGCAAGTCTTTCCTATGCATACATTTCTAGCTTCGCGCTCTGTTCCTAGGTTCACTTTCTCATACTGGTCACCTTCAATCCTTTGACTTTTCATCTGATCAATTTGATCCTGATCAAATATTCTCTCTAATTGTATCATCCCCCTTGGAATGATATTCGTCTTGAGGTTCAGGATGCCGTCCTCATCAAATTCGGCTTCCTTCTGAGTTTCTTCTTCATCAATCACTTGTGCTGCAAAAACATCGGAATTTGTTAAAAATTCACGAATGTGGTCATCATCCTCAAAAACCTGGAAGTTTGTAATATTATCTGGAATAGATGGAAGGGATGACAGCTCCACCGTGAACTGACTTATGCCATCCATGGCTAGCGGCTCTAGTGAACTGGCTGCTTGTGCCAAGGAATTTGCCACTTGATTATTCGTTCGGCTCATGGACTGAATATTGAAAGCATCAAAGCTCTCAACAATATCCCACACTCTGTTGCGATAGCAAGTCAGTCTCTTATTGTGGCAAACATATTGCTTCTTTATTTGCTTCACGACTATTTCCGAATCTCCAAGAGCATATAGTACTCTTGCTCCTTTTCTAAGTGCCAGGAGTAACCCATGAATCAGAGATTCATATTCCGCTACATTGTTTGTGCATGGGAACTCCAATCTGTGAGCAGCAAGATATACCTCTCCTTTCGGACTGATCAACTCGAAACCGGCTCCAGCTCCTTTCTTTGATCGGGATCCATCAAACTTTAAGATCCAGACTCGTTCTTGCTGTGAAGACGGTGGAGTTTGTAGGTTTTCATTTTCTTCTTGATGTTCTTGCTCGGATTCCATTTCCTGTATCCTTACTGAGGAAAAGCCATCGACATGATTGACTTCTACATGATCTGAAAAACCTAATGTCTGTGGGATACTTCTCTGCACTTCTTTTATGGCCATATGGCACATCTTGCAAACAAATTCTGAATGGGCCGCGTTATGCACTCGGCACCAATTTGGTAACAACAAATCTTGAATATGCATATCTTCTTGTAATTCCATCTTCATTTGGACACTCTTCCAAACAAAGTTTCTAAAGCTTTCAAACATTCTTGTATCACTATCCTGGGAGCTCTCCCCCCTCTCAATCAACACATTTGTGGAGTCAGATATTTGGTCATTTCCCTGGATTGATTCATGTAGCATGAGAACTTCATTTGTTTTAGGCCTATAAGTGCCTAAGTCTGTCTCTAAAAATAAGATCTCATTATGCTCCCCGTACTCAGTAATCATTAACCTGAGTCTTGGGGTGCTATCAATCCGTATCTGGTTTGGGACTCCTTTCCATGGCAACCACATATGGGAAAAGTCTGTGGCAATATACCCGTTCAGCCTTCTCGCCCAGTCTCTGCTCAAGAGCATGCCATATCCGTCAGGAATATCTACCACTGAAATATCTATGTAGCTTTGTATCCTTGGGTCTGCAGCTAGTTGCATGTAGATATTGTTCAATTCTCCCATGACTGGGACTTCTGTTTTGTCCAACTGTGTGACCTTCTTGTTGGTTCTTGCAGGTACAAGTCCCAACCTGTGGCAGATTGCGAGTGGCATCACGTTGCTTGAAGCACCGGAATCCACTAGGCAATTGTGTAGCATTTTACCAAATATCCTGACTGACAATAGAAATGGGGCAGGTTCATCTTTTCCCTGGTAGAAGACTACCGGATGTTTGTCCCGCTTATTGGTATCTTGATTCTTCTCTTTCTGATTCCTAGGAGCAATGTCCTGTCTTGGTGGGGTATGCGGTTGCTCATTTGCCAAGACTTCTTCTTGAAAAATATCCGTGTCCATAAGGACTTCTTCTGGTGACATGTCCTTTTGATCTGAACTCCCAGGCGATGCTTGGGTCATCTTTTCAACACTAGAAGGCTGTTGCGGAACATCAGACATATTTGCCGTCACTTCTGATTTGGCAATGTTAGTGTTTGCTGGAGCATTGGGTACTCCTCGGTTTGGCACATTTTGTGGAACATTTCTTGGGACAACAGCTTCGGTCAAGCTGCTCAAAAGTGTTTCCCGAATTTCAGGAATTCTCATTAGCTCGATCAAAGGCAAGCTGACCTTTATTCGTTTGAATTCATCTAACACATACGAGCTCAACCTCTTTAGCTCTTCCCGGGGACGATCTCTTGCCTGAGCTTGAGCCTGTGTTGCTGGCAGGTTCACTTGTCTTGTTTGTCCCGCTTGAGGAGCGGTAGCTTGTCTGGTTTGTTCGGTTCTTGGAGCGATACCTTGCCTTGCTCCACTCGTCTGGGTATTCTGTTGGTGGTACTCCGGCGAATCTCTGGGAAGAGATGGCACGTTGGTGGCATTCGGATTTGGCGGGGTCTGAAAATTGTTTGGTGGCACGGATGAAGTTAAAGGCTCATTCTGACGATGATTCCTCTGGTATATCCTTAATGGATTTCCAGCTGCCTGTTGGAGCACCTCTCTGGTTCCTTCTACGAGAACACTGTTGTATAATGGAGGAAAATTGTAATCATTCGCCGTGGATGGCTGATTATATGGGTCTGGAATTTCTGAACCGTCTTGGTATCTTGGCGCCTCCACTGGGCCATTAGCAGATGCGGGGGGAAACCTCTGATCTTGTTGGTATCGTGGGTATTGAACATTTTCAATCACAAGGGCTTGATCATACTTTGGTGCAGGAACTATCTCGTATCCGGTTATTGGAGGATCTTCCGCCTCGGAGTTCCTTCTCTCACTTTTGAAAATATCGGCGGCTACCTGAAACTCCCGACAATGTAGCTCGGAGTGTTGGTCTGTGTTATGTAGCCTGCACCATCCTGATAGTGCTGCCTCAGCTAGGAATACTTTGTTCGTGGGACGATTGTCTGCTGGTGGATTATCTAAGGGAGATGGTACAGTACCATTGTTTGGTCCAGTATTCCAGGTCTTCTTTTGGAAGCCTGGGTTATTATTTCGTGGGCCTTGATAATTCCCTTGATAATTTTGGTTATCCCTTGGATACCCTTGACCTTGATAATTACCATGAGGTGCTTGATAACTTCTTTGAAAACTCTGAATTTGGCTGTTTTGTCCCTTCAGATAAGTGACTTCAGTGGACAGTCTTTTGACTTGCTCGATTAAGTCTTTCATTTCATCCTTTTCTTCTTGACTCCGCGTTGAAGTTGACGCATTCTGAAGATATACGGGCTGAGCTGGTGAAGCTTGGGACATAGGTGCTCCCGGATGGATGACCATTTGGTTGCCCATTGGAGGGACTGGGTTCAACATAGGCGTTTGGTGGGCCAACGCCCGATTAATATCTTGGATTTGATTTTGGGATGCTGCGTTTCCCAAGTAATTGAGCGGACTGGGAGCCATACCTACTCCTAAACCGGTGCTAGCTGTTATTGCCGCAGCATATGCTCCCTTCAGATCTGCTGGGAGTGGATTGGTGGACTTCACAAACATGGCAGTAAGGCGATCCAAAGCCTCATAATAAATCGGCAGTGCCGCTGCATCGTTTAACAAGTAAGGATCTCTTAGCCTTGTGTAGGCCTTGTGGAATCTATTGTTGAATGTACTGATAGGCTCATGTTCTTGTCTCTTGATTTCCACAAATTGCCTATATAAATCAGATGGAGCAATAGGTGGCCTGAACTTCTCTAGGAAAGCAGTCTTCATCTGTTGCCAAGTGCAGATAGAGTTGGCGGGCAAGTGGATATACCAATATGAAGCCTCCTCATCGAATGTGTAGGGGAACAGCCTACAGGCAACATCTTCTTCTCGGATATCTCTATTTTGGAGAAGATCCTCGAAAAGCCTGATATGTTCGTCTGCGGTGTGGTTCAGGTCACCACTATGGAACTTGGAACAAAAATGTTCCAGATTCTTTGGTAAATCATGGTAGACAGCAAACGTCATGGGCGACGCATCAGCTGGACGCCACGCCATTGGAGCGTTTGGTTGGTTTGGTTGAGCTGGTTGCATTGGTGGAACGGGTTGCACGGGCTGTGCAGCCACTGGAATTGGTTGACAGTCTGGAAAGAGGTCAAAAGGAACTCTCTCGCTTGGCGCTTCTTCACTAGACCCAACTGCGCTAGATGATGCCTCCTGCGATGCTTCAGACTTCTTCTTCTGCCTATTCCTGTAAGGTGACAGCTCTATAAATTCTTTAAAAGAATTTGGAGTAGATCTGGTAATCCTTCGTAGTCTATCTGCTGAGAAAGAGCCGATTCGATCCAGCGTGCTCTTCAATCTTGTTGAGGTGGTGCAGGAGCTTGTGGTGCAGGGGCTGCTTGATTTGCTTGTTGGTTGGCTTGTTGGTTGGCTTGTCGGATGTGCTCTCGTTCAAGGGCTTCAAATCTTTCAATAAAGATGTCTCTTTGAACGTTGAATTCAATTCGTCGTGCTCTTTCTTCTTCTCCCTCGAGAATAAAATGCATGCGAAACCAATCAGGAGCACTTCTTCTCACTTGCCACGCGAGGCTGAATAATTCGGTGATGATGTCTTCCTGTTCGTCGTGAAAACCCAGGTTAGGCTGTAACACTGGCTGAGGATCTTGATCAGGTTCAGGAACATTGGCTGGAAGCCCCATTCTTCATCCTACTGTCAACACTTGTATTTGAGGATGAGCCTGTAGCAAATGATCGTTCAATCTCTTCAAACTTTTCTTTTAGGCGATCTATCTTCTGCCTTATCAGATCTTTCTTGATTGCTTCTTCGAATCTCTTTCCTTTTTCCTCTTCTCTATAGCGAAAGGACTTGGCTTGTCATGCGGAGTGAACGCGATCGGCTGTGTCTTCCAAGCTTCAGATTATTATATAAGCGATCAAT